>JASVEL010005105.1:0-266212 GCA_032618575.1 Nicotiana noctiflora | reverse complement strand
AATCCAATTCACTCCTAACTCACCCGATAGACTCTAACACCGATATAAAATCATAAAACATGCATTTACAACATAACGGGGTGGTAATTCCCGTGACGACGGGCCGGGTCGTCACATTCTCCCCAACTTAAACAATCGCTCGTCCTCGAGCGTACCCAGAGTTGTACAGGAAGCAATTCCATAGCTAAAAGACCTTACCAAGCATATATTCGGCGATCATACGTCATCCTATCTCACATAAGTCTGACAACACCATATAGTCAAAATTTCACAGACCATCTGAACCATAAATCACATTGCATTTTCCGAAATCATATACCAATTGCTAATCCCATGTCTATATTCACGATACACTAGAATCCACTGCAATAACCCACACTCACCACTCCGGGTGAGATCATATGATGTATTAAACAACCCAATCGCTCGAGACAATAGTCTCTAATCACAATAATTTCTCACGATAACCAAATACCAACTGAAAAACCCTTTTCATTAGATAGAGTTTTGTTCCAACACCTTCATATCATGCCCACGGTAACCGAACACGCGATATATCGAACCCATCTCTCGGGTCAACCATTCGTGAATCTATTTCTCTTTTAAAATTGATACCACAATAAGTTTCGGAGCCAAACCTCGATATTACCTTTCTAACGAGTTGAAATCATATATGCTCGCTCTCATTAATGACTTGAATGATCATTTCGGTTATAACACACCACACTGGTAACATGACACCTCATCATCAGCCTAGGCCACAACGAGCACAACACAGGCTCCAATAAGAACGATCTGAACACACTCGAATCCTGACAACTGACTCGCACAAAAAGCCATAATTCAAATTCTTCCATACCATCACAACACATAACTGAGATTCTTGTCTCACATCATAGGATTAGAGTGCCTGAATCCTCCTCGAAAGGTCATAACATCACGTGGCCTTGCCACAACTCATGATTCTATCCAAACACTATTACCCATGGAGCATCTCAAGTCGAAATGCTCAAAACGGTCAGCCACACACATATTTAGGTCCGACTCAAGCGATCAATCACACGCGGTGATACATTTAGTATATACTATCGAATCCTGAATGGACACAACCGATGTGCTATTCCCCGAGCGATACCCAATATGGACTATTCCTTAGAAGCTGGGAAGTATTGTATACAAGGTAACATATAGGAAGCTATATTTCCCACATCACACTGTTGCGGCGCGCAACCCGTTCCAATAACATACCTGTGGCGGCGTGCCACCCGATCCAGATACTATACATGTGGCGGCGTGCCACCCGATCCACATACTATACATGTGGCGGCGTGCCACCCGATCCACGTATAAATCTAGCAAAAGGGAATGCACATCGACTCAAGTTGCTCATTGCAACAAACATGTATATATATAGCCTCGAGCTCGGTCACATGAAACTCATCCGACAAAGTTCCTCAATACCGAAACTGAATCAATGGTAGATACCTCTACACTGACATCCGCCACGAAGTCCCAACTGGCAAAGCAATACCTACCAACCGTCCGCTGGCTCTAGCGTACATCCACCCTGCTGGAGCATGATCTGATGCGCTCTGCCATGCAGTTTGCGACATGTTTCTGACATAGTCCATATCACATTAGTCTAGACAGTCTGACTTATGACAACCAGCCTGCAATCATATATCATTATTCAAATTCGTCATATTAAGTGACGAGATAGCCACTAGGGCTTCCAATTTCCGATAACCGCTACACTGTGCCGATACAGACGATATACCACCATACTACTACATATTATCAATTTACATTACCTTGTCCATTTGCACCATATACCCTGCCAAATTACTAGAATAGCAGTACCATTTTCTTAAATCATCAGAAAGATCAATTCTTGAATCACCTGCAGCCGTCCGCGCTGCTCAATAATTTTATTGACTTCCCATATATTATGAACCGATCTCAAAACCTTGAATATGCCATTATCAACTTTCCATAACACATCGCGTATACCATATCACACTAAGACAACATGGAAATTCATATCCCTTTCCTCCGCTACAAACATCGGCGCACTCAACTCGTCAAGGGCTTTCATGATCCCATATAGAGAAAACTCATTACACATTCCCAGCCTTGCATACCAACAGGAAAAATACACTCATTTTCAAACTACGGTATAACACATCGCAAACTCTTTCTCCCAATTACATTGCATAAATTAAACCGCCGGGACTGAGTCCTTATACCCATATCAAGTTACACAACTGCCAGCTCTCAAAAGCTTTGCTGCACAATATCTGTAAGACTCATTACTTCAACCATATACCAGGAATTAGTCGTATTCCTTTTCATACCATTCTGGTTTATTAACAAGTTGTTCCATTTATCCAGTTTCCTTTCTAATTCATCTTTAATTTAATATTAGCCATTATTGTAGCACTATAACACATCAACTCATTCCACACGAGACTCGTACATAAGACCACACGGTCTAAGACATATAGGCCACTGAATACTCTTTCCATATTTCCCAGAAGGATCACATCCTACAATACTTTATTTTGAAGAACCTCTTGCGATTTGAATTCGTTATCATTACCTTCCAATACGGATTACATAGAATCCCATCATTCACATAATATAACACAAGTACCGATCTCTTCTAACGAAACCATCATCTTTAGCCACATGCACAATCTTAAGGCACCTGATTGTTACAAGCAAAATCTGAACACTGCAAAACCATTCTCGGGCATCATTCACCCTTATTCAGCTGTAATTCAACTGTCCTATTGAGTAGAACCACTCGTTTTTTGTTAGAACTCCGACATCGCAGAACATGATTACTTACAGATACAATCAGCTATCTTTCTTTTCTATACACCGAACATTCTCTACCAACAGTAGTTCAAAACATCCTAGTATTTCTTCAAATCTACGAAGCACCATAAGCCTTTATCAAAATTTCCCAACATACCTAGAGACAGAGCCAACACAGCACACGACAGTGCAATCGGATAATCAATAACAACCTCCCCAACTTAGCTCGAAGCCATTCATCAAAGCACTTTCAACCACTCATATCATTATTACTCAAATGATGCCACAAAGTTCTAGTTAGATTAAACTCAAGTCATTTACAAGCTTCGGCGGAGATTCAAATCATCAGAAATATTAACCCTTTTGCAATTCTTGCATTCATTCACACACAACAGTTACGCCCCCTCTTTAGGTGGCAAAATCCTTTCTAAGTCCCGGATTTTCCAAAAATTTCGGCAGAGTTTCCTTTGTAAATTGGCCTATCCACCTGCCAGAGAATCACCAAACCATTCTAACAATACATCCACAACTCAACAAAACATCACAATGTATTTCAACAACATTAAATCTCAATACTATACGAATCATATTATCACAATTATACCTGAGCATGTACTGCACCCGCTCGAATCATAACATATATCAAATACCTTTCAATTACACATGAGAGTCAATCCACTTACCTCGCCTCAATTTAGCATCTCAGTACAATACCTTCCACCAGGATACACATAGCATAATCACTTTAGTCTTCCTGAGTTTGAACTCGTTCCGCTACACATAAGGCACTTTACCTTCCAATTAAGAGGCGATGAAAATATTTCTCACGCCCATAGCTAGGGCTATATATCAAATCACAATAAAGACCAATACCGATCGTATGCACTTCATAATACCGGCTCGCGAAATTAGTACCTTGGTGCTCAAGCCATAGACAAAGATCTGGCCTCAAGTCCTCCCGACTGGCCCAACATGAACTCACCGAGATTATATCTCGCCCCTCGTTCGAGGAAATCACAAGCCATAAGGCAATCACATTACCGAGCGCTCGATGCGTACACGGACGTGTGGAAGGAATTTCAAAAATTATATCTCAAGCTGAATCAAGTGCGCACGATAAGAATTCCAAGAAATGTGAAGTGTTTTCTAAAGGTTCGCAGCCTCCCGAGGATAAGTACGAGCGTCCCCGTACCGATCCACAAGACTCTACTAACCGGCTCAAGACTCATGAGGCCTAGTAAACCTAGGCTTCGATACCAACTTGTCACGACCCCAAATCCGGTCGTGATGGTGCCCAGCACACTGCTAGGCCAGCCTGACCAATTAACAACAATCATGGAGCCATAAGTTAAGAATAATAAGTTATAAGATAACAGTGATAGATATATCAAAATAGGGAACCAAGTCCCAACACATGCCAACTCCCATAGACCGAAGGGTCAAGAGTCATGAGCCTCTAAAGAACATAAGTGTAATAAGGTTTACAACCAAAGCTCAGAGCGGAAAGAAATAACAATACATAATCAAAGACAGTAGGAAGGAATATCGGGTCCTGCGGACGTCGGCAGCTACCTCGAAGTCTCCATAGAATGGCGATAACACAAGCAGTTGCGATAGCTCAACTGCCCTCCTTATCCTGTATATCTGCACACACAAAAAAAAATGCGGGGGAGTGGGGTGAGTATATTTCAACTCAGTGAGTAACAATAATAAACAACGACTGGAAGTGGGAACACCTGTACTATCACTATACAGTTCTAAGGGTAACCTCACGGTAAGTCATCACTATAATGAATACCCCCAATATCCAGTCCACATCTATGCCATCTAGGTCCCACATTGACCACATTCTCACTCATACCACTACGGTATACAGCTATCTCAATATATGGAGACATATACATATGTCTATATCATATCAGTATTTTAGTATATATATGAATATGAATAAGTATGATACTGCGGCGCGTAGCCCGCTCCAATACATATACCGCTGCGGCGCGCAGCCCGCTCCAATACATATACCGCTGCGGCGCGCAGCCCGCTCCATTTAACGTCGACGGCGCTCACTGGGGGTGTATACAGACTTCGGAGGGGCTCCCTAGGCCCAAGCGCTATGGTGCTATGGCGTGCAGCCAGGTCCACCATATATCACTGCGGCGTGCAGTCCGATCCAACATATATACTGCTGCGGCGTGCAGCCCGATCCCATAATATACCAGCGCTCACTGGAATGTGTGCAGACTCAGACTCCGAAGGGCTCCTACAACCCAAGCGCAATAATACTGCGGCGTGCAGTCCGTCCCACATGTATATTACATGTATATCACATGTACATTACTGCGGCGTGCAGTCCGATCCAATATATGTACTGCTGCGGCGCGCAGACCGATCCAATATAGGTATATATATATATAATACCTCGTAATGGGTCCTCGACCCTATTCCAGTCAGTATATACTTGGCCTCTCAGGCCCAATATAATATATCACAGTGGGTCCTTGACCCTGTCTCAGCCAATATAGACTTGGCCTTTCAAGCCCAATATAACATCTCATAGTGGGTCCTTGACCCTAACTCATCTCAATCGGTATTGACTTGGCCTTTCAGGCCCACTCAGCTAGAACAGGGAATTCCACCTTAGATAATCTCTCTCAATGTACACATCTAGTACTGGCTCATGTTATGCTCTACAGCTAAAGCTACGGCTGAGTGTATATTTCCAACACGATATAAGGGTCACCTAGCTCTATAGGTTCCCTAATGCTCTATAGATCGGCACGAGGCCCCAAACATGGCTTTTAGCCCTATTGTACAGTTATAATCTCATTAGCAGTCATACAACACAGTATTCCATTAGCCGGGAAGGACCAAGTCCAAGTCCCCAATCACAATGTCACCACACTCGTCTCAAGACGTGTGTTTCATCTCAACATAGCACTGTGAAGTGCTAGTACGGGGTTTCAAACCCTCAGTACATTATTTACTACCACCACTCACCTCGATCCGATAGAAGCCTTAATCCGCCTTGCGCTCGCCTCGCAATTCAATCACCTTGAATGCCGAATCTGCTCAAAATTAATGAGAATACATCAATATAGGCTAATTAAACACAACCAATTCGAAATAACTCAATTTACATCAAAATTCCCAAAGTTGTCAAAACCCGACTTTTGGTGCGCTTCTCGAAAAAATTATAAAAGTTACATATTCAGAATCCTTGTCTCAACACGAGTCTATACATACCAAATTCATAAAAATTGGAGTTCATTTGACCCCTTAAATCACCATTTCTATCCAAGAGGGTTTTCTACCCTTTTCAACAAAATTTCTCAAATTAAACACCAAAACTTGAAATAGATTCGAGTTATACAACCAAAATTGAGTTAAGAGTGCTTACCCCGTTGTTCTCTCAAAATATCTCCCGAAAAATCGCCTTACCCGAGCTCCAAATCATCAAAAATGACAAATGGGACGAAGTTTGGATTTTATTCTGCTGCCCAGAGACTTGTTCTTCGCGTTCGCGGTCATACCCTCGCGTTCGCGAAGAACAAACTCCCAAAATTTTGTTTTTCACCTCTGCTCGGACACCCTCTATTGAAATGGCCATAACTCTTTACACACAACTCCAAATGACTATTATAATATATTTCTGAAAACTAGATTCAAATGGCTACAACTTTCGTTTTTGAATCACCTCCAAATTCCTTGTAGATAAAAAGATATGAGCTTCCGAAGTAGGACCTGCGCGACAGAAATTCCTTCTTCGCGAACGCGAAGCACTGTCGCGAACGCGAAGAACACAAGTCCCAGATGACAAATCCTTCATCGCGAACGCGAAGCACTGTCGCGAACGCGATGCACAAAAGTCTCAGAATCCAATTTCTTCTTCGCGAACGCGATGGGACATCGCGAACGCGAAGGACAACACCAGATACCATCAACAGCACTTCAAAAACTTCCAAAAATGACCCGTTAGGCATCCGAAACACACCCGAGGCCCCCGGGACCTCAACCAAAAGCACCAACATGACTTAATACATTATCAAAACTTGTTCCAATCATCAAAACACCATCCTAAACATCAAAATCATCAATTACACACGGATTCAAGCTTATGTTTATTCAAAACTTTCAAAACTAACATTCAATCCAAAACCCGATCAAACGATGTCCGAATGACCTGAAAATTTTGCAGGCACATCCAAAATCACCTAACGAAGCTACTGCAACTGTCGGAATTCCATTCCGACCCCGGATCAAAATCTCACCTACCGTTCGGATTTCGCCAAAATTCAACCTTAGCCAATTCAAGCCTATTTCTACACCGGGCCTCCAAATTCAATTCCGATCGCTCCCCTAAGTCACAAATCACCTCCCGAACTAATCGAATCATCAGAATCCGATTCCGAGCCCTCTAACCAAATAGTCAACTCCGGGTTGACTTTCCTTATTCAAGTCTCCTTCAAAAAGGCTATATGCCTCATTTTCAATCCAATTCACCCTTAACTCACCCGATAGACTCTAACACTGATATAAAATCATAAAACATGCATTTACAACATAACGGGGTGGTAATTCCCGTAACGACGGGCCGGGTCGTTACAACATCATAAGTCAAATCCTCATCTAGCTGTATCGTGCTGAAGTCCAACACATGAGACGGGTCTCCGACATACTTCCGGAGCATAGATACATGGAACACCGGGTGAACTCCCGATAAACTGGGTGGCAAAGCAAGCATATAAGCCACCTCCCCAACTTTCCTAAGCACCTCAAAAGGTCCAATAAACCTTGGGCTCAACTTCCCTTTCTTTCCAAACCTCATAACACCCTTCATAGGCGAAACTTTCAGCAACACCTTCTCACCTACCGAATAAGACACATCTCGGACCTTCCGGTCTGCATAACTCTTCTGACGCGACTGAGCTGTGCGAAGTCTCTCCTGAATCACCTTCACCTTATCTAAGGCATCTTGGACTAACTCCGTCCCTAACAACCTAGCCTCGCCGGGCTCGAACCAACCAACTGGAGACCTACACCGCCTCCCATATAAAGCTTCATACGGTGCCATCTGAATGCTGGACTGATAGCTATTATTGTAAGCAAACTCCGCCAAAGGCAAATAATCAGCCCATGAACCACCAAAATCAATGACACAAGCACGCAACATGTCCTCCAATATCCGAATAGTACGCTCAGACTGCCCATCCGTCTGTGGATGAAATGCTGTGCTCAACTCTACCTGTGACCCCAACTCTCGCTGAAATGTCCTCCAGAACTGAGATGTGAACTGGGTACCTCTGTCCGATATAATGGAAATAGGAACTCCATGCAATCTCACTATCTCACGGATGAATATCTCTGCCAACCGCTCCGAGGTATAGGTAGTACACACTGGGATGAAATGAGCTGACTTAGTCAGTCTATCCACAATCACCCAAACTGAATCAAACTTCCTCGCTGTCCGAGGGAGTCCACTAACAAAGTCCATAGTTATTCTTTCCCACTTCCACTCCGGAATATCGATACGCTGGAATACACCACCAGGTCTCTGATGCTCATACTTGACCTGCTGACAGTTTAGACACCGAGCCACATGGCTCACAATATCTTTCTTCATCTTTCTCCACCAGTAATGCTGCTTCAAATCCTGGTAATCTCACTATCTCACGGATGAATAGAATACCGCGAGCTATGGGCTTCCTCCAATATCAATTCACGAAGGCCGTCAACATTGGGCACGCATATCCGGCCCTGCATCCGCAACACACCATCACTATCAATAGTGACATCCCTAGCATCATCATGCTGAACTCTGTCCTTAAGGACAAGCAAGTGTGGATCATCATACTGGCGCTCTCGAATACGATCATATAAAGAAGAACGAGCTACTACATAAGCCATCACCCGATTGGGCTCAGAAATATCCAGCCTTACCATCCGATTAGCTAACGCCTGAACATCAACTGCTAGGGGTCTCTCCCCAACTGGAATATACGCCAAACTGCCCATACTAATAGCCTTCCGGCTCAATGCATCAGCCACTACATTGGCTTTCCCGGATGATACAAGATAGTAATATCATAGTCTTTAAGCAATTCAAGCCATCTCCGCCGCCTCAAATTTAGATCTTTTTGCTTAAACAAATGCTGAAGGCTACGGTGGTCCGTATATACATCACAAGATACACCATATAGATAATGCCTCCAAATCTTCAAGGCATGAACAATAGCAACTAACTCCAAATCATGAACAGTGTAGTTCTTCTCGTGGGGCTTCAACTGACGAGAAGCATAAGCAATGACCCTACCCTCCCGCATCAACACACAACCAATGCCCACTCCCGAGGCATCACAATATACGAGTATAAGAACCCGAAGCTCGTCGGTAGAGTCAAGACCGGTGCCGTGGTCGACGTCGTCTTGTGCTTCGAAAGCTCTCCTCGCACTCATCCGACCACACGAATGGTGCACCCTTCGGGTCAATTTAGTCAATGAAGAAGCAATGGATGAAAATCCTCGAACAAACCGGCGATAATACTCCGCCAAGCCAAGAAAACTCCCGGATCTTTGTAGCCGAGGACGGTCTAGGCCAACTCGCACCGCCTCTATCTTTTTTTGATCAACTCCGAATACCATCACGAGACACCACATGTCCCGTAAATGCTACGGACTCGAGCCAAAACTCACATTTGGAGAACTTGGCATACAGCTTCTCCTCTCTCAATCTCTGCAACACAACACTCAAGTGCCGAGCATGCTCCTCCCGGCTACGAGAGTAGACAAGTATGTCATCAATGAATACAATTACAAATGAATCAAGATACGGTCTGAATACACTGTTCATCAGGATGCATAAATGCTGCTGGTGCGTTGGTCAGCCCAAACGACATCACAAGGAACTCATAGTGACCATATCTCGTCCGGAATGCAGTCTTCATAATGTCAGACTCTCTAATCTTCAGTTGATGGTAGCCCGAACGAAGATCAATCTTCGAGAACACCCTAGCTCCCCGGAGCTGATCAAACAAATCATCAATACGAGGCGGAGGATACTTATTCTTCACTGGTTGCTTTGTTTAGCCGCCTATAGTCAATACACATCCTCATAGATCCGTCCTTCTTCTTAACAAACAGAACGGTGCACCCCACGGCGACACACTCGGCCGAATAAACCCCTTATCTAGGAGTTCCTGGAGCTGCTCCTTCAATTCCTTCAACTCACCTGGTGCCATCCGATATGGAGGAATAGAAATAGGCTGAGTGCCTGGCACCAAACCGAATGCCAAAATCAATATCCCTGTCCGGCGGCATGCCCGGCAGGTCTGAGGGGAATACATCTGGGAAATCCCTCACAACAGGTACAGAATCAATGCTAGGAGACTCAGCTCCCACATCTCTCACGAAAGCTAAGTACGATAAACACCCTTTTTCAACCATTTTCTGAGCCTTTAAGAACGAAATAACACGGCTAGGGACGAAATCGGTCGAACCCTGCCACTCAATCTGAGAAATACCAGGAATGGCCAACGTAACCGTCTTAGCATGACAGTCCAATATAGCATGATACGGAGACAACCAGTCCATACCCAATATAACATCAAAGTCCACCATGCCCAACAATAACAAATCTGCCTGGGTCTCCAGACCCCCAATAGATATAACACAGGATCTATAGACATGATCCACAACAATCGTATCACCCACGGGGGTTGATACATGAACAGGTAAATCAAGAATACCACGAGTCGCACTCAAATGATGTGCAAAATAAGAGGACACGTAAGAATATGTGGACCCCGGATCAAATAGAACGAGGCATCTCTCGTGACGGACGAAATGATACTTGTAATCACCGCATCGGAGGCAACCGCATCACGCCCGTCGTGAAGTGCATAGAACCGTGCCTCGGCCTCCACCGGATCTCTCCTCGCCCCCGGGGCGACCACGAGAAGACCGACCTCCACCTCTACTAGACCGAGATGGTGCCGAAGAGGAGGGCTGATCCTCTGCTGAGTCCTGGCCCTACGTAGACGAGGGCAATGTCTCCTCATATGGCCAAACTCACCACACTCATAACATGCACCTGGTGCCGGAGAAGTAGGTGCTGCACTCTGGCTGGGAGGGCACCAAGCGATGACCGACCCTGCTGAAATCCCCGTCGACCACGACCATAAAGAACCTCCGCTCCGCTCCGGGCGGCCCGAACGAGAAGGTCTAGATGAGCGACCTCTGCTCCGCCGGGAATGCCCTCTAGATGGAGCACCACTAAAACTGCGCAGAACCACGAGGCCTCTTGGCCTCCCGCTCCTCTCTCTCTCGGCGACGATCCGCCTCGATGGAGCGTGCCATATCAGCTACCTGCTCAAACGATGATGACAGAACTCGCTCGCCGGTCATAAGAATACGGATAGAGTAGTTGAGGCCATCAATGAACCTCCTGATCCTCTCCCTATCAGTGGGGATCATCCATGTGGCATGCCTAGCCAACCGAGTGAATCTAAGCTCATACTGGGTCACAGACATGTCGCCCTGAATCAACCACTCGAACTGGCGACGTAGCTCCTCGCGACGAGACTGAGGTACATATTTCTCTAGAAAGAGAGTAGAGAACTGCTGCCATGTGAGAGGTGCCGCTCTTGCAGGCCTACGCCTCTCAAACTCCTCCCACCAATCAAATGCGGGACCGGTGAACTGAAATGTAGTAAATGAAACTCCGCTGGACTCAAGAATACCAGCCGTACGCAGCATCTTCCGACATTTATCCAAGAAACCCCGGGCATCCTCGCCCTCAACGCCACCGAAATGGGGTGGCCGAAGTCTACCAAATCTCTCAAGATGCCGCTGCTCGTCCTCGGGCATAACCCGAACCATATGCTCGGGAGCCGGAGCCGGTGCAGTCGGAGGAATAACCGGTGCAACCACCGAGCGGGGACGGCCTGCTGGCGTCCGAAGTCCCCGAACAACCGGATCGAGTGTGCGAGTTGCGGGGGTCCGCCGACCACCCCCGACCGAGATGTCGCTACCGTAGCGGTAGCCGAAACTACTCGAGCCAAACCGGAACACACCGATAATATCCGGGCAAGAGTTTCCGAAGACCAGGAATAGCAATAGATATAGTCCGGCCCCGAACCGGGACTGCTGGAGCTTCAACCACCGGGGGCCGCTCCCGATCCGGTACAACGAGGCGGGTCACCGGGCACCGCCTCGGCCGCCCTACCTCTAACTCTAGCACGACCGCGCCCACGGCCTCTAACAGTGGCAATGGAGGTCGTCCACCTCGTCCCGATGCTCGCGTTCTCGCCATCTGCGAGAGGATAGAATATAGAAGTTCAGTTCTCAGAACAACAAGATCGCACGACAGAGTTCAAGAAAAATGAAGTTTTTTCCTAAAGGTTCGCAGCCTCCCGAGGATAAGTACAGGCGTCCCCGTACCGATCCACAAGACTCTACTAACCGGCTCAAGACTCACGAGGCCTAGTAAACCTAGGCTTTGATACCAACTTGTCACGACCCCAAATCCGGTCGTGATGGCGCCCAGCACACTGCTAGGCCAGCCTGACCAATCAATATAAATAACGGAGCTAGACGCTCTCTTTTAGCCCATTTAAGCATATCAAGTCACGAAGCAATAGCGATACAAATAACGAAAACAGGGAACCAAGTCCCATAATACATCAACTCCCATAGACCAAGGGTCAAGAGTCATGAGCCTCTACTGAACATGAGTGTATAAAGGTTTACAAAATACCAAGTGCGGAAAGAAATGTCAATACAAAATCAAAAGACAATAGGAAGGAATATCGGGTCCTGCGGACTCTGCAGCTACCTCGAATATCCACAAACGTCGCCTCGCACAGCTACTGGATCACTGCTGAGAGGTACCTGGATCTGCACACAAGGTGCAGGGAGTAGAATGAGTACTGCCAGACTCAGTGGTAATAAACAGGGGTAAGACAGCGCAGATAAGAAATCCGCAATAAAGCACTATGCAAAGCTATAATCAGCTACCCTGTCATAGAATCAATCTTCACTGTACCTGTACCAACAAATACCAATAAATAGCATAACAGCTAGCCGATGTAGCTAAATGCAATGCAATGCATGATATGACCGCTACGGCGCGTAGCCCGACTCCAATTTTGGGTACCCGTGCTCACTGTGGGGGTTCAGACTCCGGAGGGGCTCCTACAGCCCAAGCACATCTCATAGAGATATCACTGCGGCGTGCAGTCCGATCCAACATATATCTTGTTGCGGCGTGCAGCCCGATCCACTACTAGTCAGCTAATATGCAGATACAGCCTCGCATGCTCAAAAGTAGTTTTTGAAAACTCTTTTATCATTTTTCAGTTAGAAAACAGTAATACCAAGTTCCAGAGATTGGAATTAGCATAATAACAAAAATAGCTGCGGACTAGTAGTAAACTAGCATGTCTATGTGATAAGACAATGATAACGATCCTCGCGGGATCCAATAACCGGCTCACGGCCCACATGTATAATCAACCGCCCAAGAAGGGGGTTCCTCGGCTCAAGAGTGGCCATTATCACAATATATATATATACAACCATCCGAGAAGGAGGTTCGACGGCTCTAGAATAGCCAATAATATAATATCAACAGGTTGGACTAATATGTAGTCTCCAGAGTTCATGATCGACCCCGCACTCTCAAGAGTGTGCGTGTCTCGCCGCTATACAGCGTCACAAAGTGGTATACCGGGGTTTCGAACCCGCTGATCATCACCCACATCTATTACTCACCTCAATACAGTGCGACGACTATTCCGCAATGCCCTTGCCACGAGAATCAAGCTCCGCACGCGTAGAATCTGATCAAATACAGTAAAAATACAACAATTTAGGCCAATGGGACGACACCCAATCAATGCAACTCAATTTACATCAAAATTCCCAAAGTTGTCAAAACCCGAGCCCCGGGCCCACATTCCGAAAATTTACGAAATTCACATTTCTGGAACCCTCGTCTCAATACGAGTCTAAGCATATCAATTTTACCAAAATCGGACTCCATTTGCCCGTTCAAAACCTTGATTTTCTAAAGTCCAAGACTAGGGCTAAATCCTCCATAATTACCCCAAATTCTTCCATTTTCATGATATAATTGCATGATATTATCAATACTAATCATAATACGAGTTCATAGTTAATTACCTGATGATTTCCCTTGATTTCCTCCTCAAAATCGCCCAAAATCGCCCTTAAGCCGAGACCCCCAAATGTTAAAATGTTTCTGAAATTTTTCTAACTCCTGATACACTTACTTACAGCGATTTTCGCTTCTGCGGAACATTTTCCGCTTCTATGCTTCCGTATCTGCGACCAAAGGGTCGCTTCTGCGGTTCCAGGCCTAGCCGGCCACTTCCGCTTCTGCGAACCAAGGGCCGCTTAAGCGGTCCCGCTTCTGCGAAGAAGCTTCCGCTTCTGCGGAAAAATCCGCCTCTGCGCGTCCCTGACCGCTTCTGCGGTATCGCCCAAGCGGAGAAACGTCCGCTTCTGCGGACCATGCCCCAATTGCCCTCGTCCGCTTCCGCGATCATTGGGTCGCACCAGCGACCCCGCTTCAGCGGAAAGGCGTCCGCTTCTGCGAAACACCCGCTCCTGCGCTCCCATATCCGCTTCTGCGGACTCGCTCCTGCGACCAAAATTCCGCAGGAGCGAAAATGACAGAACCAGACTCTTCAACCTGCAATTTCCATGATTTTCTTCCGTTTAACCATCCGAAAACACCCCGAGGCCCCCGGCACCTCATCCAAACACACCAACACATCTTAATACCTTATTCGAACTTGCTCCAATCCTCAAAACACGTCTAACAACATCAAAACTCATAATTCGCATCGAATTCAAGCCTAAATTCCTTAAAACATTCCAAATTGCACATTCAATCAAAAACCCGACCAAACGACGTCCGAATGACCTGAAATTTTGCAGGCACATCCAAAATCACCTAACGAAGCTATTGCAACTGTCGGAATTCCATTCCGACTCCCGGATCAAAATATCACCTACCGTTCGGATTTCGCCAAAATTCAACCTTAGCCAATTCAAGCCTATTTCTACACCGGGCCTCCAAATTAAATTCCGATCGCTCCCCTAAGTCACAAATCACCTCCCGGAACTATCCGAATCATCAGAATCCGATTTCGAGCACTCTAACTCAATAGTCAACTCTTGGTTGACTTTTCATATTCAAGCTTCCTTCAAACATGCTATTTGTTTCATTTTCAATCCAAATCACTCTTAACTCACCCGATATACTCTAATACTGTTTTAAAAGCATAATATATGTAAATGCAAGGTAACGGGGTGGTAATTCCCGTAACGACGGGCCGGGTCGTTACATCTGTTCCCAGAGGTGCAGCTCCCTGTCGGATTCAAATTGCCTAAGTTTGACATGTACAGTGGACACGGAGATCCGGTAGCCCATCTTAGAGGATACTGCAGCAAGATGCGTGGCGCAGGGGGAAGAGATGAGCTTCTGATGGCGTACTTTAGCCAAAGTTTAAGTGGTTCTACACTGGAATGGTACACACGTCAAGATCATACCAGATGGTTCATCTGGGATGATCTAGCACAATCATTTGACAACCATTTCCAGTACAACTTGGAGATCATACCAGATAGGTTGTCATTACTAAGAAGGAAAAGAAACCTGGTGAAAGCTTTCGAGAATACGGCTTTAGATGGAGAGAACAAGCGACGAGGGTGGATCCGCCGATGAAAGAAAGTGAAATGGTAGACTGTTTCTTGAAGGCCTTGTAGCCTACTTACTTTGGCCATCTGGTGTCGGCCATTGGTAAGAAGTTTAATGAAGTCGTAAAGATGAGGAGTTTTGTAGAAGAAGGATTGAAAACCAATAAGATTATGAGCTTTTCTGCAATCAAGGCCACAAATCAGGCCATACAGACAGGGAATGGAGGATCCATTGGGAAGAAAAAGAAAGAAGAGGTGTCGGTCGTGGAGAGTAAACCCTGGAATCCTAACCAATACCATCACCCACCTCAGCCCATACCAAACATACCCGCCAGCACCCTATAACCCACCTCCACCATACTATCCACCCACTACCCCACACTACCCCATTCCACAAGCCCAAATTTACCCACCACCCCCTCAGGTATGGCGAGCCCAGGTCCCGCAAAATGTTTATCACACACAAAACACCTACCCCTCTTCTAGAACTTACAAAAACCCGAACGGACCCAACTTCAGGCCCGATCCAGAGATAAGGAATAGAACCCAAACGAAGAAAACATTCACCCCATTGGGGGAATCCTACACCAGCCTCTATCATCGACTGAAGGAATTGGGGATGTTGAATCTAATTGAACCACAGCTTCAAAACCCACCTCCCAGGAATATTGATCAGTCGGTCAGGTGCGAGTATTGCTCTGGGGCACCGGGGCACGATACTGAAAAATGTTGGCACTTGAAGACTACTATACAAGAGCTCATTGGTAGTCAGAGTATTGAGGTACAGGCTCCAGAGACTCCGAACATTACTCAGAATCCACTGCCGACTCATCATGAGACACACATGATAGAGTTGGCACAAGAGGAGAGCAGCAGGAAGCCGTCCCAGTCGTTCATGATGATAAAAGCCAGCAGCAAAGCAGAAAACGAAATTGTGAAAGAGAAAGCAATAGCTGAAGTACGAGTGAAAAAGCAGCCAGTGGTTGAGACTTTGAAAGTTGTGGTGCCTAGGGTGAAACCGTTGTTGACAGTGAAAGGTGCATGCATGGAACCAGTAATTATAAAGCCAGTGGTGCAGATGCCGGTGGTAGATACTAAAGTTGTACCTTGGAACTACAACAAGGTGGCAGTAGTGTACAAAGGAAAAGAAATGACTGGAGAGATCAATGAGACACACGGTCTAACTCATTCCGGGCGGTGTGTTGCCCCAGAAGAGTTAAGAAAAATGAAGGTGGTGAAGGAGAGTCATATGAAGAAGCCGGTCTCTGAAGAAGAAGCAGAAGAATTTCTGAAGAAGATAAAATCTCAAGACTACTCGATAGTAGAACAGCTGAGAAAGACACCTTCACAAATCTCTATGCTCTCATTGTTGATTCATTCGGAGGAACACAGAAAAGCATTGTTGAAGATATTGAATGAGGCACATGTCCCCGAAAAGATCTCAGTCTGTCATCTTGAGAAGATTACCAACAAGATTTTTGAGTCTAACAAGAATACGTTCTTGGACAATGAATTGCCCGTTAAGGGGAGTGAACATAACAAGGCACTCTATATTACTGTGAAAAGCGAGGAATCAGTGGTCACTCGGGTGTTGATAGACAACGGTTCAAGTGCAAACATTTGTCCACTTTCGACTCTTGGAAAGCTGAATATCAATCCTAACATAATCTGGCGGAATAGTGTGAATGTTCGAGGGTTTGACGGAGGAAGCAAAAATACTTTGGGGGATATCATTTTGGAGGTCACCATTGGGCTAGTAGACTTTACAATGGAGTTTCAGGTGTTAGACATCATTGTGTCCTACAATCTATTGTTGGGTCGACCATGGATCCATGCAGCTAAAGTCGTACCATCATCCTTGCACCAAATGGTTATGTTCGAATGGGAGCAGCACGAAATGACCGTGCACAGAGAGGGAGACACTTGCAATGTCATAATGGCCTTCGAGGAGACGAACGGGGACAAGGGTCCCTGGGTGTACCAGGTGACGGACACTATAGCAGTGAACAAGATTGCTGAAAGAGAGAAATTGCCAATCCCTACAGTGGCACCTGCCGCTGTGATGGTAGCCAGAGAGATGATCAAAAATGGATTTACACCGGGGAAAGGGCTAGGAATAGCCTTGCAAGGAATAACTCAACCAGTCCATCTACCAGTGAACAATGACACCTTCGGCTTGGGCTTCAAACCCACCCACGCCGACATCTAGAAAGCCAAAAGAACCAAAAAGAAAAATTGTACCCTTCCTAAACATGTCCCAAAACTGTCCGACACCTTTGCCAAGCCTGGTACAAAACGACATCTGACATCTGCTGCGTCGAGGTATGCTGAGACTAGACCTGATGAGGAACTCCTGATGAGGTTTGAAATGTTATTTGGGGACGTGAACATGGTAGAGATGGGTGAGGGTACCAGCAAGATAGACGTTCAGTTCGTGGGGTCTAGTGTTGCGCTCAACAACTGGGAAGCCACTCCTTTCCCAATTAGGAAGGAGTCTTGGTAGTTAGCTTTTGAAATACATCATCATTTCCCAAAAAGCAATTTTATTTTTGTAGTCCCCACCCCCAATTGAAGTCAAAATGTACCCAAACTTTGTTCATCTTTTGAAATATCAATGAAATGCAGTTTCTTTTTCTTTCTTCATTTTTGCCTTATTTTTTATTTTATTTTTCTTCCTTTTTTACAGTTCAATATGTGCTGATTCTGATGATATGTCATGCATAAAGGATGCCTGGCCCAGTTCTGATAATCGAATTATTATACAAGAAATTGAGAATGATAGTGAGATAGAATATGAGGATGAGGAAATACTGGAGGAAATAAGTAAAGACTTGAATCAATATGAGGAAAAACCCAAACCGAACTTGAGTGAGACAGAATCTATCAATTTGGGGAGTGAGGATAACGTCCGGGAGACAAAGATCAGTGTACATTTAGAAGCCTCCCTCAGGGAAGAGTTAGTAAAGTTGCTACATAAATTCAAGGACATCTTCGCTTGGTCCTATGATGACATGCCCGGACTTAGCACTGATTTGGTGGTACACAAGTTGCGTATTTATCCTGAATGCCGGCCGGTGAAGCAAAAGTTGAGAAAGTTCAAAACGGACATCAACGTGAAGATAAAGGAAGAGGTGAATAAGCAGTTTGAGGCAAAGGTCATACGAGTTACTAAGTATCCCACCTGGTTAGCAAATGTTGTGCCAGTTCCAAAGAAAGATAGAAAAACCAAGGTGTGTGTAGATTACAGAGACCTTAACAAAGCCAGTCCAAAGGATGATTTCCCATTGCCAAACATCCACATACTAATCGACAATTGCGCCAAGCATGAAATTGGTTCTTTTGTAGATTGCTATGCAGGTTATCACCAGATCCTAATGGACGAAGAGGAAGAGGAGAAAACTGCTTTCATTACGCCTTGGGGAACATATTGCTATAGAGTGATGCCGTTTGGGTTAAAGAATGCCGGAGCTACTTATATGAGGGCAATGACCATAATGTTCCATGACATGATGCATCGAGAAATTGAGGTGTATGTGGACGACGTCATCATAAAGTCCAAGAAGCAACATGATCATGTGAGGGATTTGAGGAAGTTTTTTCAAAGGCTCCGGAGGTACAATCTTAAACTCAATCCTGCAAAATGCGCTTTTGGAGTACCTTCAGGGAAGCTATTGGGATTTATAGTAAGTCGGCGAGTATTGAACTAGATCCGTCAAAGATCAAAGCTATCCAGAGTTTACCTCCGCCGAAGAACAAGAAGGAAGTAATGAGCTTACTAGGAAGGTTGAATTATATTAGCCGGTTCATCGCTCAGTTGACATCAACATGTGAGCCGATCTTCAAGTTGCTAAAGAAAGATGCAGCAGTGAAATGGACCGATGAATGTCAGGAAGCCTTCCATAAAATCAAGGAATATTTGGAAAATCCTCCAGTGTTAGTACGTCCGGAGCCGGGGAGACGTTTGATCTTGTATCTAACGGTGCTTGATAATTCTTTTGGTTGTATGCTGGGACAGCACGATGAGACAGGCAAGAAAGAGCAAGCTATATATTACCTTAGTAAGAAATTCACATATTACGAGGCAAAATATACTCAGTTAGAGAGGACATGCTATGCATTGACCTGGGTGGCTCAGAAGCTGAAGCGCTATCTGTCAGCATACACCACGTACTTGATATCACGGTTGGATCCTCTGAGGTATATATTCCAGAAGCCTATGCCTACAAGAAGACTTGCTAAATGGCAGATTTTGCTCACAGAATTTGAAATCATTTATGTAACTCGTACGACGATGAAGGCGCAGGAATTTGCAGATCACTTGGCAGATAATCTAGTGGATGATGAGTATGAACCACTAAAGGCACATTTTCCGGATGAGGAGGCAATGAATGTCGAAGAAATAGAACAAAGTAAAAAGCCAGGATGGAAGATGTATTTCGACGGAGCCGTCAACAGTAAGGGAGTTGGTATCGGAGCAGTGCTTATTTCAGAAATGGGTCAACACTATTCCGTTACTGCTTAGCTTCGATTTTTCTTTACCAACAATATGGCCGAATATGAGGCGTGTATATTGGGATTGAGGATGGCAATAGACATGGGTGTTCAAGAGATTTTGGTCATGGGTGACTCAGATCCTTTGATACATCAAATTCAGGGAGAATGGGAGACAAGGGATTTGAAATTGATACCTTATCGGCATTGTCTACATGAGTTGTCCCAAAGATTCCAATCCATAGAGTTCAAGCATATCCCAAGAATGCACAACAAAGTTGCAGATGCTCTAGCCACACTATCGTCTATGTTACATCATCCGAACAAATCCTATATAGATCCACTTCAGATCCAGGTATATGATCAGAATGCTTACTATTTTACTTTGGAAGGAGAGTTGGACGGAGAACCGTGGTATCATGACATCAAGGAATACTTGAAGGCAGGTGAATACCCGAAGCAAGCCACCAGAGATCAGAAGAGAGCTATAAGACGCATAGCGAATGGCTTTTTCCTCAGTGGAGGAATTATATATAAAAGAACACCAGACCTGGGATTGTTGAGGTGTGTGGATGCGCAACAAGCTGATAAGATTATGACTGAGGTGCACACTGGAGCCTGCGGACCCCATATGAGCGGATATATCCGAGCAAAGACGATTCTGAGAGCCGGGTAATATTGGCTCACCATGGAACGGGACTGTATCAGGTATGTACGGAAATGCCACCAATGCCAAGTACATGGAGATTTTATCCACTCCCCGCCTTATGAATTGCATACGATGTCTACATCTGGGCCATTTGTTGCTTGGGGCATGGATGTTATCGGACCGATAGAGCCTGCAGCTTCCAATGGGCATAGATTCATTTTGGTCGCGATTGACTACTTCACTAAGTGGGTTGAGGCAAAGACATTCAAGGCGGCGACGAAGAAAGCTGTGGTGGATTTTGTGCATGAAAATATTATATGCCGGTTTGGAATTCCCAAGGTAATCATCACAGATAACGGGGCCAATTTGAACAGTCACCTCATGGCGGAAGCTTGCCATAGATTTAAGATCCTACATCGTAACTCTACCCCATACAGGCCAAAGGCAAATGGGGTAGTAGAAGCTGCAAACAAGAATATAAAGAAGATCCTTAGGAAAATGGTGGAAGAGTCCCGACAATGGCACGAGAAATTACCTTTCGCTCTTATGGGTTATCGCACAACCGTGCACACTTCTATCGGTGCCGCACCCTATTCATTGGTGTATGGGACAGAGGCTATTATACCCGCGGAAGTAGAGATACCGTCATTGCGAATCATAGCTGAAGCAGGAATAGATGACGAAGAATGGATAAAAGCTCGATTGGAACAATTAAATCTGATTGACGAGAAGAGGTTGGCAGCGGTTTGCCACGGGCAAATGTATCAACAAAGAATGGCCAGAGCATATAATAAAAAGGTGCGTCCTCAGAAGTTTGAAGCTGGACAACTTGTGTTGAGGCGTATCTTACCGTATTGGGCTGATGCAAAGGGCAAATTCACGCCAAACTGGCAAGGACCATTTATGGTATCACGGGTGTTGTCTAATGGGGCATTATATTTGACCGACGTTGAAGGGAAATGCGTAGAGACTGCTATCAATTCAGGATGCGGTCAAAAGATACTATGTATGATTCCTCTTTCAATTGTATGATTGTATTTTGTTGTGATTTTGGAATTGAAATGATGAAGGCATTTTATTCTCTATCCAAACACATTATCCATTGACATCCCCTTTGAGCCATGTTTGATACATTCTTTCATACCCCTCTCTCGAAATTGATTATGACACAAAAAGAAAGAAGCAAATAAAGAAAAATGAAAAAAAAAGAAGAAGAAAGAAAATGAAAATGAAAAAAAATGAAAATGAAAAAAAAAAGCAAATGCAAACAAAAGAAAAAGACAAAAATCGGGAAAAAGTCAAAAAGAAATTCACAAATTGATGGCGTAGAATGAACTACGTCTGACTTGATCCCGAAAGGGTACGTAGGCAGCCTCACTGAGGTTCAGTCACAATAAATGAAAAATCCAAAAATTCCCCACATATTGAAACTGGGGCAGAAGTTATGTTTTATAATTCCGAGAGTTGTAAATATTTTTAAACCCTCGTAAATTTTGAGCATGTATACCCTTCTTTCTTAACCCATCCAAAAGCCACGTTACAGTCCAAAGAAAGACCTTCTAATCAATTTCAAGAGAATAACAAATGCAGTGAAATAAAGGAAGAACGAAACATTGGACAACATCAGTAGTACAGAAAAAACAAAATACAAAAGGAAAAATGGAAAATGAAAAAATGAGAGAGTCTCATCGGTGAAAACCTTAACCGGCACCGTGAGGCGATTGTGAGGTTGAGAGAAATAAAATGAGAGAGTCATGTCAGTGAAAACCTTTAACGGCACTGCAGGGCGATTGTGAGGCTGAGAAAGAATAAATGAGAGAGTCTTATTGGTGAAAACCTTTCAAGGCACCATGAGGCAATTGTAAGGATTATTATGGGAAAAGAGAAAAACAACAAAAAATAGGATCGGTTTGGGTTGGAAGCAATTTGGAGTCAGAATAACGGATTGAACGAACTCGGTCGGAGTTTAAATACATGGCATGGTCAGCGGAATCAACTGACATACCCAAATAAGTTCTATCACTTTTCCAAAAACACCCTTATCCTTTTTCTGCATTTCATTGTTTGTCTTTCGAAAGCTAACTACCAGCTCCTGATGATAAGAGCTGAAGTAACACCGGATCAGAAAAGAAAGAAAATGAAAAGTTGAAAAGAAATAAAGGAGTTTTGCAAACAAAGCCAAAAGAAAAGAAAACAAAAAGTGAAAAAACAAGAAAATACAAAAAGAGCTTGCAGAAGGTAGTCAACTGAAAGACCACACAGCGGGAGAAAAGCAAAAGAGGAAAGCAATAAGAGGCAGGGACGACAGATGCCAGTTGCCAGCAGCTTATATCTAATAAGTTTTGTTTTGTGATTTAGACAGGAACAAATCGTCACTAATCACTTTAAAGTGAATGTGACCAATGTGGAAAGGTAGAAAACATTAAAAAGAAAGTTCGGCAATAAAGAAAATACCAAAAACAAGAGGAAGGTCTCATCTTTTAATTCATACCCGAGTTATCAAACTGAGGGAATACTTTTCTTCATTCGCATTTTTCATGCATCAGGCGCCCACCTGGATAACAAGAGAATACTTTTCTGCATTCGCATTTCATGCATCATGCTCCCACCTGGATAACAAGGGAATACTTTTCTGCATTCGCATTTTTCATGCATCAGGCACCCACCTGGATAACAAGGGAATACTTTTCTGCATTCGCATTTCATGCATCAGGCGCCCACCTGGATAACAAGGGAATACTTTTATGCATTAGGATTTCATGCATCAGGTGCCCACCTGGATAACAAAGGAATACTTTTCTGCATTCGCATTTTTCATGCATCAGGCGCCCACCTGGATAACAAGGGAATACTTTTCTGCATTCGCATTTCATGCATCGGGCGCCCACCTGGATAACAAGGGAATACTTTTCTACATTCGCATTTCATGCATCAGGCGCCCACCTGGATAACAAGGTAATATTTTTCTGCAATTTTAAATTTCTGTTCAGGCGTCCACCTGGATAATAAGGGAATACATTTCTGCAATTTTAATTTCTGTTCAGGCGCCCACCTATATAACAAGGGAATACATTTCTGCAATTTTAGTTTGTGTTAGCAAACATGAGTAACACCATAACATAAAAAGCCCATACTGGGGCAGGAGGAAAAGTTTGTTGTGTTTGTTTTGTTTTTAGCAGGTATCAGTTTGAAGGCAAGAAGTACCTTCAAAAATAAAAAAGATGGGGAAGCAAGGAAAAGAAAATCAACAAAAAGAAAGTCAGCATCATAGAAAATTAAGGAAAAAGAGACAAAGAAGAGGAAGAGACAAGAAGTGAGATAGGAACAATTGTAATTCGTAGAATCATAGCTTAGAATAGTTTCTTCATTTTACATTTTATCCCCCGGTGTAATAACGAGTAGGTCAGCAAGTCTCAACAATGTCAATGCAATAGTAAGTCTGGTGGTTTCTAACTACCAGACCTTCCCGAACTACACTGACCTTATTCCTGTTTAGCCTAGGATATGTAGGCAACCTCTAAAGCAGAGTGCGGTTAAAAGGTTTTCAAAAATGCTTTCACGGAATAGGCCAATGTGCAAAAATCTCTCATTACTGCTCACTTGTCTTTGCACTGAAACTCTTCGTGTTCCCGAGCAAAGAGGGGCAGCTGTGAGCACGTGATTTTTACACTAAGCAAATAAATTCCAAAATTAAAATAAATAATATTTTTGAGTGTAATTGCATGATTTGTTCGAAATTAAATACACTGTGAGTGTTTGAATAATTAGAAAATTAAAAAAATAGAGGAGAAATACTTGCATTTTTGATTAATTAGTTTTAAAAGAAAAGAAAATCAACAAAAAGAAAAATAGCTTTAAATAGCGGAAAATATAGAAAAATAGCAGAAAATTACCAAAAGAATTGTTAAAAAAATTAGTGAAGGTAGGAAACTAATTAATTTAGATAATATAAAAAGAAAAAAATGAAAATACAAAAAGAAATTACCTCAAAATAATTTAAATACCAAAGATATACAAAAATATATAAGTACAATAAGAAGTGGGCCAAATACAGTTCAAATTGTTGGCCCAATGCTTTGGCCCAAGGGATCCGGTCCACTATTTGAAGCTGAAGAGATCTTGGCCGTTCAATTTCATTAATCTAACGGCTGAAATGTTTAGTTGAATTTAGGCGGATAATTAATATGAGAGACTTGATCTCAACCGTTCAATCCAGATGATCCTACGGAGGAGACCTGTGGCCTTATGTGGGTCAATACGGCATCGTTTGATTAGGCCAAGCCCTGACCGTTGATCATCGTTGATCTATGGCCATGATCACCTTGAGGGCTCCGATTATATAAGGCTTTGGTCTCAGTAGAGACCAGCCATTATACACTCCACAAAACCCTAGCCGCCTCTGCTTGTCTTCTTCTTCTTCTCTTCATCTACGCCGGCCATGGAGGCCACCGCCTTTCATGATGGTCTTCGGCCACTCCCTTCACCACCCATCTCATTTTCTCTTCTTCTCCTCCTCAAATCACACCCCAAAACTTAAAACAAACCCTGAAACCCCTGTTCTTGAAACTCCGGTCATCGGAGTTCGTCTCCGGTGACCTTAAACTATGAGAACACCCCCCATCTTAACACCAAAGAACCATCATCCCCAGATCTATCACCCCACATAAGCCACCACCCTCGAATCTCACCCTAACGGTTCGAATCTTCAAAAAAGAGTCGCCGGAACCCTAATTCTGGCCGACTCGAACAAACCACTAAACCAAGATCCCACCTTTTCCCTCTTCTGAACACCCCCCGTCTAACCAAAACCCTAAAAGACTTCGTCTTGAAGTCTAACAAGAAAACCAGAAAAAAGAAATAAAGAAATAAAGAAAAGAGAAAAGAAGTCTGAAAAAAAATAAGAAAAAAAAGGGTGACAAGGGGAGAATAGGAAGCTCAGGGGACCGGCCCTGCTAAGCTAAGTCTCCTCCCTTTGTTTTGTTTGCTTACTTCTCTGTTTTTCTTTCATGTTTCTATTATATCCTGTTATTCTGTCATATAAACTAGGATTTTCTTTTGTTTTTAGTCTTTTGTTTGTTTCTTTTCTTGATATCTCTATTGGAACTGTATGTTTAGTTTTGGACTTGATCTTGGAAATCTATTTTAGCCGTTCGATTCTCATTCTTCTTCATCTTTTGTTTTGTTGGTTTTCAATATCTTTTCTGTTCTTTTGTTAATTTGCATGTTTAGTTTTGGGTTTGATCTTGGAAATCTAGTTTAGTCGTTCAATTCTCATTCTTCTTCATCTGTTGTTTTGTTGGTTTTCAATATCTTTTATGTTCTTTTGTTAATTTGCATGTTTAGTTTTGGGTTTGATCTTGGAAATCTAGTTTAGCCGTTTGATTCTCATTCTTTTTCATCTCCTGTTTATACTAGGGATTTTTCTTTGATGTTGGTTTACAATATCTCTTCTGTTCTTTTATCTGCTAACTGGCATGTTTAAGATTGGGTTTGATATTTGGAAACCTGGTTCAGTGATTCTGATTCTCATTTCTGTCATTTCATATGATAGATTAGGGACTTTTCTTCATTTATGCTTCATGTCTTTCCTGTTCATCTTCACCTTTCTTATATGTTCATCCGCATGTGTTAGATTAGGGTTAGTCTTTGGAAAGTTTAGATCTGTTGGTTCTGATTATTATCATTCTTTTTTACTCTGTTAGAGCCATGTCATGATAGTTTAATTGTTCTTTTGTTTGGGTAGACCATGTCTCAATTCCCTTACTGTTTTGTGGGATTTAGTCCTGATGTGCTTATATCAATGAATTTTAAGTATGTTTTGGGTTTTTCAGTGATTCATTCAACATAAAAATGGTTGTAACCAAGCCTGCTTGATGTTTAATTGACACTTTGCTATTGAAACTAAGTCTGTAAATCTAATTGATTGAGATTCAACATTATCCAACTTTTCTCGGAGTTTTAATTAATTGATGAAAAAGTTTGG
The DNA here is from genome assembly GCA_032618575.1 of Nicotiana noctiflora. NCBI lineage: Eukaryota > Viridiplantae > Streptophyta > Magnoliopsida > Solanales > Solanaceae > Nicotiana > Nicotiana noctiflora. The sequence continues at coordinate 239,547 of JASVEL010005105.1, read as the reverse complement.
TTTCATTTGGCTATGTGTGCAATTGTCTGTTGAAATGGCTAAGTTTGTAATGATTTTATGTTAGTATGAGCATTGTTAATGCCTATCAGGCTTAGGGGATTTGGTTATAGCTGCAGTAGTACTAGGATTCACAAGTGGTTAATTCCGAAAACATATAGTAAGATAGGGTTAAAATTAAAAATCACAAAAATAGGCTATAAGTTTAATAAGTGACCAAGAGTGGTCAAGTTTGCAATTTACCTACTCTGCTAGGTCTTTCACACACTGGCCAACCCTTAAATGGGCCAGTTGTGTAATAATTGGTTAAGTCTGAAATTTAGACTTACCAAGGCCCTAATTAAGCCATGAGTCACAGGTGGCTAGACCTGCGAAGGTCTTAGCCAGGCCTGTGTTCAGAAATGGGCTTCAATTGCAAAAGCCAAGTCTAAACTTGAGAATGGCCAAATCTTAAATAGTTCAAATAGAACAATAAAGCAGGCTAGTCCTGTAATTAGCTTAAAAATGAAATAAATTCTTAATTTACAGAAAATGAAGCAAAAGTGGTTAAAATTGAAATAATTCCTTAAGTCAAAATTGGCCAGTCCTTAAATACTAATACAAGGACTGGCCCTTAGTTAAATTAGAGTGAAAATGCTGAAAACCTGACCTAGGTAGGTCGGGTAATTCAGCTATGTCCTTAAGGGCATTAAGGGAACTTAAAATGGTAAAATGGTAGATTAAATAGAGCATATAGGGATATAGGACACATTTGTGCTCCTGATTTCTGCAATTTTGCAGAGATTTAAGAGTATAATGGTCTCACTAAAAAGGGAAATCAGTAAAAATCAATAACAAGTAGGGACACTTTGGTAAAAGCTTCAAAATAGAATAAAAAAGAACCTTCCAGCACATGCTGGTAGGGATCTTGTAACTGAATTGGGGTGTAAAGTGTAGATTTAGTAAGTTTTAAGATGTGATTAATCACTATTCTTTCCCCCCAAGAATTCTGCCTATCTACACCTATAAATACCCTCTTCTAAGACTGATTAAGGGCTGGGTTTTTCACATAGAAAAATTCAGAGTGCAATACATTAGCTGTAGCAAATAGTTTTCTACAAATTTTGAGTGGGAATTACTGTTGAAGTAGTGTATTTGTGGGAATTTCTGCTCGTTTGCTGCTGGATTTCTTATTTGTTGATTGTTGTGGTGTTTTGCTCGTTTGGAATTCAATCCCACACTGTTGCTCTTGCTTGTTGAGTCTGTTGCTGTTGCTTACTCCTATTTCCCTAGAACTCATCGATCTCCTTTTGCTGAATCAGGTACATACCCTGTTCGAAGCAATGTAATGTTGAAGTGTTTGGATGAAATGAAGTTTCAAGTTTAAACCCATCACTGTTATTCTGTATTTTGACTTACTTTTCATTAATAGTCTGGTATAGTCTAGATCTGTAATTTGTTAATGTAGTATGGTATGTATAAGTAGAAAATCAAACAAAAAACAATGTAATAGATAGAATAATAGTAGTAGTGTAGTCGTAGATAGTATATCACCTAGTTAAGGTAAGTAAAACTATTAAAACAAGTTAATTAACTATAGTCTAGATCGTTAATAGCTCTCTCATAGCAGTGATATAAAAACACTCACATAATTAATCAGATCCGTAGATCAGCATCCAAAGTTGAACGAGTTTTCAAAGAGAAAACAGTAGATAAAGTAATAATTCATTTACGACTGGGTTAGTAACACTGGATGAGCTAAAGTCGTAGTATAATCAGTAGTGTAATTGTGCATATGTCATTGAATCACTTAGCCTTAGATAATCAAGTTATCATAGTAAGTAATTGAATTGTTTAGTTAGATAATGCCTTACATAGTTAAACCGCTTTTCTCATAATTTCTTAGTTAAATAATTTCAATATTGGTATAAGTCATTTAACAGAAAACAAAAAAGGGTAAAAGGTAGTTGGCTCTCATATACACCAGCTAGTTTGTTGTCTAGAATTAATATTGATCATCTTGTACAGTAATTTTCTTTTCTGATAAATAAAAAGTAATTTGATTTCATTCTTAATTCTGTATGTCTGTTTTACTATGGATTCTGCATTTTTACTTTTGTTATTATTATCTCAATTCGGTTTGGGCCTAATACACAACGCGGGCCAGAACTATAGTATGAAGCGGAATGGGTTGTTGAATGAAAGCCTGAAGATAGTCTGGGTCACTATGACCCGGACAGATTCAGTGTCCTATTAAGTATGGGTGCAGAGGCCCAGGCCCAATAATGGAAATGACAATGGCTTGGGTCCGATTCTGGAATTATAATGGAATATAAACAGCTAAGGAAAAACCAGAATAGAAAATGTAGTGAAACAATAGGATTGGACTATAAAACTTTAACCGGGATGAGCCTCACATGAACACCAAATAGCGGGGCCCCCTTTAATGATGAAGTAAGATGTAAATAGATTTGGGAAAGCTAATAGTGAATGTCATAGCTTCTCCCAAAAGACTTAAAAGCCGCTAGACATTATTAGGCACGGTTTAATATTCTTTTCCTTAAATACGAGTGTGCACTTGGTGCGACTCAAATCCAAAATCCCGGTGAAGTCGAAATGTACTAAAGGTCACAGGCGTACTGGTTGCTGTGTGACTCAAAGTACGTTTTCACAACGTCGTAATTCTTTAAAAAATATTAAAAGTGAAAACACATACATATTGTTTAAAATTTACAACAAGTCAAATGAGATTGAGAACGACGGTTGAGAGACCGTGCTAAAACCACGGAATCCGGGAGTGCCTAACACCTTCTCCCGGGTTAACAGAGTTCCTTATCCATGTTTCTGTTTCGCGGACTGTAATAACAGAGTCAACTTCCTCGGATTCGGGATTAATCGGTGACTTGGGACACCATTATCTTCCCAAGTGGCGACTCTGAAAATTAAATAAAAATCCCGAACCGATTGTCCTTTATGTGGAAAAACTCCTTCCTCTTTGTTGTTATATCCTTCTCGGGTATTTGAACACTGAGGTATACCCTACGTATCTTTCCATATGGATCGGTACCAAAGCGCCTGGGGTAGTAAAAAGGGATGTGTGACACTCATCCTACGCAAATCCCCCACGACCTCCTCCACCCTAATGCGTTTGCATTACCTAAGGTCTCTGTGACGCTCTGACTGCCCCAGCTCTCCTAACTCTATGTCTCGATCCCCCTTCTCGTTAAGCAAGTCTCAGAAGTATGATTGCCACCTCTGCTTGACTTAAGACTCACCCAATAGAACTCTACCCTTGAACTCTACCATTAATATATGCTCAATTATTCATTACAATCTAATTTATGGCAATTCATAATTCCAATCAAAAAATTGACCAAAATGCCCTCAGTCCAATGTGCCCGAAATTCAAAAAAATTTGAAAATAAAGATTACCCATGACCTTATGAACTAAAATATACAATTTACTCCTAATTCCATGCTCAAATTCGTTATTTAATTCCAAGAATATAAATTTCTAGGTTTTCAACCAAAACCACAATTTTCCAACTCTAAATCCTTATAAAAACCTTGTATTTAACCAAAGCTAGCATGAATTACTAACCTCATGATAAGTGACGAAAATGGTGCCTCCAAGTTGCTCCCCATCAACTTCAATGGAAGAAAAATGGGGTTGAAATGAACTTAACCCCGAACTTAAAAGATCTCACTGCCCTAGTTGTTTGCGCACCTGCGGTCCCTTGGCCGCTTCAGCGGTTTCGCAGGTGCGGTTGAAATGCCACATTTTCGCCCCCCACCTCCTAGCCTCCCCCTTTTCGTTTATGCGACCTCACCTCCGCATATGCGATCCCGCTTCTGTGGACACCTATGAGACAACCAGATCCGCTTCTGCTGCCATTTCTCTGCATATGCTTTCTCGCTTCTGCGGAACCTTGACTGCATCTGCGATCCTCAAGCCCCTGACATAATTTTGCACCTGCGCCTTCCTGCCGCTTCTGCAGTGCCACACCTGCGGCCCCTTTTTCATAGGTGCGGTTATGAAAGAAACCATACTCTTCAGCCTTCTTCAAAATTCCATTTTTGATTCGTTAACCAACCGGAATCCACCCGAGGCCCTCGGGACCTCAACCAAGCCTACCAACCAATCCCAAAATATGTTACAGGCTTGCTCGAGGCCTCAAATCACATTAAACAATGCTAAAATTATGAATCAACCCCAATCCAAATTTATTGAACTTTAGAATTTCAAACTTCTATTTCTGATGTTTAAACCTGTCAAATCACGTCCGATTAACCTCTAATTTTGCGCACAAGTCATATTTGATATTATGAACCTACTCCAACTTTTGGAATCGGATTCCAACCCTGATATAAAAAAGTCCACCTCCGGTCAAACATCTCTAAAACCTTCAAATTTCTATTTTTAGCCAAGTGGCTCCAAAATGACCTACGGACCTCCAAATTCACTTTCGATCATGCCCCTAACTCCATAATCACAATACACTCTCTCGAAATCCCAAACAGACATTGTCTCACCTTTTTTTCCGTGCCCCCGAGGGCGGCAAAGGGAGTTTTTCCAATTAAAGGACAATCAAAACGAGATTTATTATTAAAGATTCAAAGTCGCTACTTGGGAGATTTATGGTGTCCCAAGTGACTAATTGAATCCCAAATCTAGGAAAGGAATGACTCAATGTTACAGTCTGCATACCAGAAATCCAGATAAGGAATTCCATTAACCCAGGAGAAGGTGTTAGGCCTTCCCGAGCTCTGTGGTTCTAGCTCGCTCACTCAACTGTTATATTCAGCTTAATTATCTGATTTTTAACAATTATGAACTTATGTGCCAATTATTACTTTGAACCGCTTTTATCATTTATTATATTGGAAGAGAATTACAACGTTGTGAGAATGCATCTCGAATTGCGTCACATAAATGTATCCGCAATTTTTAATATATTCCAACTTCGTTGGGATTTGAATTTGGGTCACATAAATGTGTACCCGAATTTAGGGAGAAAAATTTATCAAATACGCACCTGAAGATACTAACGCATTATTACTTTTAGAATGCCATGAAATATGTAAATGGCATGTCCGACAGTCTAAGTATTTTTAATACATGTACGTTTATGAGGGCCCCACAATTTTATGTTTCGTTGAGCAAGGCTCATCTTGTTTTTTAAAGGGCAAGTCCTAAAGTGACTACATTCTTTCTATTCAATTCGTCTCTAAAGTAAAAGAGAAAAATCTTAATTAATTACATGCTTGAAAAATTCGGGTCATTTAATAATTAGAAACTTAAGACAAATGCTAACGAAATATCTACAAATTGTAACGAACTGATCCATCGTTACCGAAGTTATCCCCATTTTATACTTTAATATGCTAATTTATATGTGTTTAGAGTGTTAGAAGCAAATCGGATGGAATTTAGATAGAAATGAGGCAATAAACCTCTTTGTGATAAGAATAATTTGGAAAAGTCAACCGAATGTTGACCGATAAGTTAGAAAGCTTAAAATAGACTTCTGATGATTTGACTAGTTTTGGGGGATGATTTATGACTTAGGAGAGCAATCGGAATCAAATTCGAAAGTCCGATGTAGATTTAGGCTTGAATTGGCTAAGGTTGAATTTTGGGAAAATTCGAACGGCAGATGAGATATTGATCCGGGGATCAGAATGAAATTCTGAGAGTTGCAGTAGCTCAGTAGGTGATTTTGGATATGCGTGCAATGTTTCAGGTCATTCAGAGGTGTTTAGGTCGGGTTTTAGATCGAATGTTAGTTTCGGAAGTTTTAAAGAAACTTAGGCTTGAATCCGTGAGAAATTGGTGATTTTGATGTTTATGATGGTGTTTTTGTGTAACGAACAAGTTTGAATGAGGTAAAGTGATGTATTTGTACTTTTGGTTGAGGCCCCGGGGGCCTCGGAATGTTTTCGGGAGGTTAAATGGGAAATTTTTTAAGTTATAAAAGGTCTGTGATGTTTGGCTTATGGTATTTTCGCATATGCGGACATAGGACCGCAGAAGAGGTTTCGCAGATGCAGACATTTGAACGCAGAAGCGACCTTGGGAGGCTGAGCATGGCTCCGCAGAAGCAAGGAAAAATCTCGCAGAAGCGAGATTTGGCTGGTGTGAAATTTCCGCAGAAGCGAACGAAGAGCCGCAAGGGCGGTCTCGCAAGTTCGATATTTGGGCCGCAGAAGCTGTGCTTGCCCCTTAAGGAAAAGTCGTAGAAGCAACACAGATTTTGCATAAGTGGACACGCCTAAGCGAGTATATTTTCGCAGAAGCGGAAATCGTTAATGAATTAAAGAAATAGTGTATCGAAATTCAGAGTTCAAAACACACACTTTTAACTTCGGGGAGAGGAGAATTGCGAGGGTTTTCAAGGAGAAACAGTGGGAAATCATCAGGTAAGGGTTGCTAAACTCAAATTATGTTGTTATAACGCAAAAACATAGATTAAACACCCCAAAAACAGAGGACTTAAGTGAAAAATATGGTGGTTAGGGTTTGGAAATTTAGGAAGATAAAAGTGGAGGTTGAGGGGTCAAACGGACTCTGTTTTCAATAAAATTAATATGCACGAACTTGTGGCGAGACGACGAATCCGTTGGTATGAATTTTGGAATTTTTTGAGAAGTGGGCCCGAGGCTCGGGTTTTACCAACTTGGTGCATTATTGCGTTTTTCAAGTAAATTTGATTGGGTTATGTTTATTTGACCCATATTGATGTAATTGCTGTGGTTTTGACTAGATTCGACGCATGAGGCTGCAAATACGAAGGGAAAAGGCATCGCGGATGAGTCCACGACCGGCTAGAGGTGAGTAGTTAGTGTATATGGTAGCCTGAGGGTTCGAAACCCCGACTTAGCACATTGTGACACTATTAGGGCGTGGCTCGCACCCCATGGCAGGTGCGTGATTGATTATGACTGGGGATTGAGACTTGGTCTATCCCGAATATGAATAATATTATATTGGCGGTTGAAACACACACTATGTTAGATATATTTATGGGATGTAAGCCATGTTTGGGGCCTTGTGCCGACCTGTTCTATCCCTAGGGGATAGGTATATATGTGATAGCTTGGTTTACTTAGTCACTGATCTCAGTCCTGGTTTGAAAACACTATTATGAAATGCTAAGTCACCTGTTCTTGGAAAATTAAACAAAATTAAATTATTTTCATTATTAATGAACTGGAACCTGGAAATAAGTAATTTGAACTGTTGTGTGACTCATATGCATGTTGTGGACTGAGGATGGATCGGGCTGCACGCCGCAACAGATGATATGAATATTGCGCTTGGGCGGAAGGAACACCTCCAAAGTCTGTACACACCCCCAGTGAGCGCCGTCGATGTTAAACGGATCGGGCTACACGCTGTAGCAGTCATGTGCATTGCATTGCATCTTTATTTGTAAATTATCTGTTCTATTTGAGATTTTTCTGTTGTTGTTAAGTCGTGGTAGGTATCAGACTGTAGTTTAGCTTTGCTTTGTGGTATTCTGGGGATTTCCTGCTTTCAGCTATTATTATATACTTTTTACTCACTCAGTACTTAGTACTCACCCCTAATCCCTGCACCTTTGTGTGCAGATTCAGGTACACAGGAGGGTTAGACTGTCACGCCCCAAATCGAGGGACATGACCGGCGCCTGACCGGGTTGCCCCAGTCAAGCGGACCTGGGTGCCTTTCATTCCCACGCGTTACCCCTGTGATGACTGTTTCTCATTAACCAAATATATTACTAATCATAATTGATTTCACATTAAACAAATGAAATGATACGAGTGATTCATTAACAAGATTTCAACTTTTACAACGCCCGACATAACACCTTATATATATATAAGACTGGAGTCCCACGGTTTACATGTCTACAGAGCCTCTAGGATACAAAAGGGAAATACAATACTTGCCGGTAACAAGGCTCCGGCTATACCTTTCAAAACCAAAATGAAATCCAAACCGAAGTGGCAAGAACCACACAAGGCCCCGAGGAAGAAAGGGGCTCACCAAGACGGGCAGTGGAAGGAGAAGGATACTACTGCCGATGAGCTGAAGTGCCTGCTACTGATCCACCTACAATCATGACACGAATGTAGCGCCCCCGGCAAAAGGGACGTCAGTACACTTAAATTGTACCGGTATGTATGGACAAACTTTGTCCCAAGTAAACTCAAGCCATTAAATTACATCAACAATTAATTAAGCCAGCCAACCATGTTTCCACATTTTCCTCATTTCAAATAATTCTCACACAAAGCACTTTCCACGATCAACCAATTTAACAATAACCAATCAATCACGTAAAACACAAGTAGTCAAACAAAGGGGCAATCAGTGCCCCACAGGTTGCAAACTCTCCTGCTGTCTCCTTTCACAATTTCACATTATTGATTTATGTATCAATTTTCAATAGCGATTTCGATCGCTTTCCATCCTTATTACCCCTGGACCACCCTTATTACCTCGGCCACCCTTATCACCCCAACCCAAACCTTATTTCACCACGTCGCGGCGCGCGACACGACCCCGCCTTACACTTGAAAACACAACAATTTCAAACAGCAGATAAGGTACTACACACAATTTCAACAAGTTCAAATAAGCAACTTGCACATTGTTTCATGTTCTCAATTACTTCTCAAGCCAATATCACAACCAAGTTACAATGTTTCCACATTCAATAATATTCACACATGTATATTCAACAATTTTCCATAATTCAAGTGTTTCATCTCTTTCCACAATAAACCAATTCTCAAGTGTTTCGATTTCTTTTCCACAAGGTGCCATATAGGCCATCATAATCATTATTCACAAATTCTTTACCCAATTCAACTCTCATTTACCTTTCGGTTCATATTTCTTACCACAACTCTCATAGTTCAACAACAACTTTGAATATCCAACAACAACATCAATTAATCACATACAATTTCTCAAATCAACACATGCCAAACAATTTTTTTTCACATAAGGGCGATTTCACAAGAATCAAAATTAGCCATACATACCTGGTGATGATTTTTCCTCCTACTTTATGCTTACACAAGATATCCTACTCTTGCCAACCTTGTTCTTGAAGACTCTTACTTCTACTCACTTCTTTTTACTAGAAATCAAGTTAAATAATCATGCATGAGTGTAAAAATTCTATTTTTAAAAGCTATTATATGCAAACCTTTCTTTACCCAATTAAAACTGAAAATCAAAGAAAATAGTTAGGGTTTTTACCTTGAAAATATTGGGGAAGTTGAATCCTTGCCCTAGGATCCCTTGGAATTAAAATGATTGGAACAATCCTTGAAGATGCAAGATTTCTCTCTAAAAACCCTCTCTTCTCTCTCTAATTTTTGGTGAGATGATATGATAAAAATGAAGAAGAGGTGTGTTATATTAAAGAAGAGATCGGGTCAAAATGTTACAAAAATCTGGGCCGGGGTCAAATATGCGGTCACTATGCGACCGCAGAATCAACATGCGGTCCGCATAGTGGCCGCAGAATGGCTCAAAAATTACGCAGGCTCTGGAACGATTTGCGGTCACTATGCGGACCGCATGTCGATTCCGCGGTCGCAAAAGTGCACCGCAGATTGACATGCGATCGCATATCGACCGCACATTGGACACAATTTTGGGCAACTCTCTGGAACGATCTGCGGTCACTATGCGGACCGCATATTGATTCTGCGGTCGCAAAAGTGCACCGCAGATTGACATTTTTCTGGAAAAATTTTATTCTACATTTTTGAAACTTAAATCACTACCAAGGGTCCGAACCGCGGCGAGCAAGCTCGCCGCGAAGAATTCTACGCATTCCTAACACATTATTCGGACCATGACACCACAGCTACTAGGTTTTATGCACAAAAATTTTACGGGGCCTTACATAGACGAGTACTCCAGCTTATATCAGAGTTATTCGAGTTGCTGAGGTAGCTACTCTTTACATTCAGTTATTACTATATGTTTCAGACTTGAGTATTTCATTCAGTATTTCTATCACTATTCAATTTTGTTTAGAGGCTCTAGACTCGTGACCCCAGATCTTTTGGGAGTGTTATTTCAATATTTGCATTTCTCAGTATTTATTCATACTATTATTATTGGAGTAATTATTGACTCATATATTCTTCTTGAATTTGTCCTTTTGGGACTGGTTTCTATTTGGAAACAGTTGTTGGTCTGGCTTGCCTAGCTTTAGGGTTGGGCACCATCATGATCGGGTTTGGATTGTAACAAGTTGGTATCAGAGCCTAGGTTACTAGGCCTCGCGAGTCATGAGCCGGTTTGGTAGGCTCTCGCGGATTAGTACGTAGACGTCCATATCTATCCTAGGGAAGCTACAAAACTCTAGGAAACACTTCACTTTCTTGGATTCATATCGTGCGGTTTGTGTTATCGTGAAACTAAATTTTTCCGTATTCTATTCTCTCGAAGATGGAGAGAACACGTGCTAGCGGACGTGGCGGACGACCACTAGTAGCACCCAGAGGTCGTGGTCGTGGCAGAGGTAGGGTAGCAGTGATAGCACCTGCTGACCCACTAGCTGACCAGACTAAGGGTCAGATCCCAGCCCCAGCGGATCAGGTTCAGGATCAGGCTCCAGCAGCAGGCATCCCAGCAGCTCAGGTTCAGGCACCGGCAGTGTCTATTGAGGTATCGGGTCTTTAGGAGACTTTGGCACAGATTTTATTAATGTGTACTGGCTTAGCTCAAGTAGTTGCAGCCTCTACTGTAGCAACTTTTTCGCAGGCAGGGAGAGGGAATCGGACACCCGTTGCTCGCACACCCAAGCCGGTAGTTCAGGGTTTACAGGCACCTGAGGCAACTCCAGCTCAGCCAGTTCAGCCGGCTGCACCAGTCGCACCAGCCCCAGCTCATGTGGTTCCAGATATGCCTGATGACGAGCAGCATCGGTTGGAGAGGTTCAGGAGGCTACAGCCTCCGGTGTTCAGTGGTGTTGAGGGAGAGGATGCCTAGGGTTTTCTGGATAAGTGCCAGCGTATGCTTCGTACTGTGGGTATTCTGGAGTCTAGCGGTGTTGCCTTCAATACCTTCCAGTTCACAAGACCATCATTTCAGTGGTGGGCGGATTTGAAAGGCGTAGGCCTATTGGGGCAGTGCCCCTCACTTGGAATCAGTTCTCCACGGTATTTCTGGAGAAGTATGTGCCCTGGTCTTAGATGGAGGAGCTGCATCGTCAGTTCGAGTGGTTGAAACGGGGAGATATGTCGGTGACTCAGTACGAGTTGATATTTACACATCTAGCTCGTCATGCCATGTGGATGATTCCGACAGATCATGAGAGGATCAGGATATTTGTGATTGGTCTCAACTATCCTATTCACATATTGATGACTAGAGAGAAGGCTTCAGTAGTTACTTTTGAAGAGGTGGTTGACGAGGCCTTGAGGTACAGGTAGTTACAGTGGTGCTCCGACAAGGGGCAAGTCTCAGCACAGCAGAGGTCATTCCTTCAGATCTCCTCAGTCAGGCCGTGTAGAGTCTAGTGGAGCTTCGTCAGACTATGGTCGTCAGGGTCATCAGTGCCATCAGGACAAGCAGGGTCGTCAGCAGAGCCAGCCCGTACTGAGCGCCCTTCCAACTCAGAGCTCTGCTCCTGCTCCTTCTGCTCAGGGTTCATCTGCAGTGAGGGGTTCTCAGTCGTCCCTTTCTCCATCTTCAGGTCGTTGCTTTGAGTGTGGTGAGTTTGGACATATCAGGAGGGAGTGTCCCAGTTGCTTCGTAAGCGGTCTCAACAGAGGGACCAGCGCTCATCTTCTGCTCCTATTTCTTCAGCACCATCTCAGTCAGCTAAGAGTGGTGGTCAGGTAGCCAGAGGCCGCCCTAGGGGTGAGGATCATACTGGCGGAGGTCAGGCTCGTTTTTATGCTCTTCCGAATTTAAGGGACACTAGTGCATCAGATGCCGTCATCATAGGTATTATCTCAGTCTGCCACAGGGATGCTTCTGTCTTATTTGATCCCGGATCTACCTATTCCTATGTTTCTTCATATTTTATGTATCATTTGGGTATGACCCATGGTATTCTTGCCTTGCCCGTGCATGTGTCTACCCCGGTGGGTGATATAGTTATTGTGGATTAGGTATACCGATCCTGTCTTGTTATTATTGGGGTTCTAGAGACCCGAGTTGACTTATTATTATTGGGCATGCTGGATTTCGATGTGATTCTAGGCATGGATTAGTTATCTCCTTACCATGCGATTCTGGACTGTCATGCCAAGATAGTCACATTAGCTATTCCAGGTAATCCGAGGATCGAGTGGCGAGGCGTGACTGATTATGTATCCGACAGGGTGATTTCTTTCCTGAAAGCCCAACAAATAATTGGGAAGGGTTGTTTATCTTATTTGGCTTTCATTAGAGATGTTGTGGCTGAGACACCCAGTCTTGATTCGGTCCTGGTTGTGAGGGATTTTCCGGATGTGTTTCCAGCAGACCTGTCGGGCATGCCACCTGACAGGCATATCGATTTTGGTACTGACTTGGTGACGGGAACTCAGCCCATTTCTGTTCCCCCCTACCGCATGGCACCAGCTGAGTTAAAAGAGTTGAAAGAACAACTTCAGGAACTCTTAGATAAGGGGTTCATTTGCCCGAGTATGTCACCTTAGGGTGCGCCGATATTATTCGTAAAGAAGAAAGATGGCACAATGAGAATGTGCATTGATTACAGACAGCTGAACAAGGTGACAGTAAAGAATAAGTACCCATTTCCTCGTATTGAGGACTTGTTTGATCAACTCCAAGGAGCAAGTGAATTCTCTAAGATTGACCTTCGATCGGGTTATCACCAGTTGAATATTAGGGATTCGAACATTATGAAGACAACTTTCACAATGAGATATGAGCACTATAAAATTCGGGTGATATCTTTTAGGCTGACTAATGCCCCAGCCGCATTCATGCACTTGATGAAGGGTGTATTTCGGCCGTATCTGGATTCTTTTGTGATTGTATTTATTGATGATATCCTGGTGTACTCGTGCAGGTAGGAGGAGCACGCACAACACTTGAGGGTGGTATTGCAGAGGTTGAGAGAGGAAAAACTTTATGCAAAATTTTCTATTTATTGATGATATCCTGGTGTACTCGTGCAGGTAGGAGGAGCACGCACAACACTTGAGGGTGGTATTGCAGAGGTTGAGAGAGGAAAAACTTTATGCAAAATTTTCTAAGTGTGAGTTCTAGCTTGATACTGTGACTTTTCTGGGACATGTAGTGTCCAGTGATGGTATTCGGGTTGACCCACAGAAAGTCGAGGCGGTGCAGAATTGGCCCAGACCATCCTCAGCTACTGTGATCCAGAGTTTCCTCGGCTTGGCAGTCTATTACCGCACGTTTATTCAAGGCCTTTCGTCTATTGCTTCACCTTTGACTAAGTTGACACAGAAGAATGCTCCATTCGTGTGGTCTGATGAATGCGAGGAGAGCTTCCAGAAGCTCAAGTCGGCCTTGACCACAGCTCCAGTACTTGTGTTACCATCAGCTTTAGGGTCTTATATGGTGTATTACGATGCTTCGAGAGTTGGGATTGGTTGTGTATTGATGCAGGAGGGTAGAGTTATTGCATATGCTTCTCATCAACTAAAGACCCATGAGAAGAACTACCATGTTCACGACTTAGAGTTGGCTGCTATTGTTCATGCCTTGACGATTTGGAGGCTTTACTTGTACGGTGTATCTTGTGATGTATATACAAACCACCGCAGCCTCCAGCATTTGTTTAAGTAGAAAAATCTCAATTTTAGGCAGCGGAGATGGCTCAAATTGCTTAAAGACTATGATATTACCATTTGTACCATTCCAGGAAGGCATGTAGTGGCCGATGCTTTAAGCCGGAAGGCTATTAGTATGGGCAGCTTGGCATACATTCCAGTTGGGGAGAGGCCCCTTGCAGTTGATGTTCATGCTCTAGCTAATCAGATGGTAAGGCTGGATATTTCTGAGCCCAGTCGGGTGATGGCTTGCATAGTATCTCGGTCATCGTTATATGACCGTATTCGAGAGCGCCAGTATGATGATCCACACTTGCTTGTCCTTAAGGACAGGGTTCAGCATGATGATGCCAGAGATGTCACTATTGATAGTGATGGTGAGTTGCCGATACAGGGCCGGATATGCGTGCCCAATATTGATGGTCTTCGTGAGTTGATATCGGAGGAGGACCACAGCTCGCGGTATTCTATTTATCCAGGTGCCGCAAAGATGTATCAGGATTTGAGGCAGCATTACTGGTGGAGGAAGATGAAGAATGATATTGTGAATCATGTAGCACGGTGCCTAAACTGTCAGCAGGTCAAGTATGAGCATCAGAGGCCTGGTAGTATGTTCCAGCGTATAGATATTCTCGAGTGGACGTGGGAAAGGATCACTATGGACTTTGTAAGTGGACTTCATTAGACAGCGGGGAAGTTTGACTCGGTTTGGGTGACTGTGGATAGGCTGACCAAGTCAGCTCATTTCTTTCTAGTGTGTACTACATACTCCTCAGAGCGGTTAGCAGAGATATTAATTCGTGAAATTGTGATATTGCATGGAGTTCCGATTTCTATCATATCAAACAAAGGTACCCAGTTCACTTCTTAGTTCTGGAAGACATTTCAGCGAGAATTGGGTTCATAGGTAGAGCTGAGCACAACATTTCACCCGCAGACAGATTGGCAGTCCGAGCGTACAATTCAGATACTGGAGGACATGTTGTGTGCTTGTGTTATTGATTTCGATGGTTCATGGGCTGATTACTTGGCTTTTGCAGAGTTTGCTTATAACAATAGCTATCAGTCTAGCATTCAGATAGCACCGTATGAAACCTTATATGGGAGGCGGTGTAGGTCTCCAGTCGGTTGGTTTGAGCCCGGCGAGGCTAGATTGTTGGGGACAGAGTTAGTTCGGGATGCCTTAGACAAGGTGAAGGTGATTCAGGAGAGACTTCGCACAGCTCAATCGCGTCAGAAGAGTTATGCGGACCGAAAGGTCCGAGATATGTGGTATTCAGTGGGCGAGAAGGTATTGCTGAAGGTTTCGCCTATGAAGGGCGTTATGAGGTTTGGAAAGAAAGGGAAGTTGAGCCCAAGGTTCATTGGACCATTTGAGGTACTTAGGAAAGTTGGGGAGGTGGCCAATATGCTTGCTTTGCTACCAAGCTTGTCGGGAGTGCACCCGGTGTTCCATGTATCTATGCTCCGAAAGTACGTTGGAGATCCGTCGCATGTATTAGACTTCAGCACGATACAGCTGGATGAGGACTTGACCTATGATGTGGAGCCGGTAGACATTTTGGGTCAACTGGTTCGTAAGTTGAGATCTAAATTCATAGCTTCAGTGAAAGTGCAATGGAGAGGTCTTCCCGTAGAGGAAGCTACTTAGGAGACCGAATAGGAGATGCGGAGCATATATCCTCACTTATTCGAGACTCCAGGTATGTTTCTCAACCCGCTCGCGGATGAGCGTTTGTTTAAGTTGGGGAGAATGTAACGACTCGATCCGTCGTTACCGGAGTTATCGCCATTTTATACTTTAATATGCTAATTTATATGTGTTTGGATAGTTAGAAGCAAATCGGATGGAATTTAGATAGAAATGAGGCAATAAACCTCTTTGTGAGAAGAATAGTTTGGAAAAGTCAACCAAATGTTGACTGATAAGTTAGAAAGCTCGGAATGGACTTCTGATGATTCGACTAGTTTCGGGGGATGATTTATTACTTAAGAGAGCAATCAGAATCGAATTCGGAGGTCCGATGTTGATTTAGGCTTGAATTGGCTAAGGTTGAATTTTGGCGAAATCCGAACGGTAGGTGAGATTTTTATCCGGGGCTCGAAATAAAATTCTGAGAGTTACAGTAGCTCTATTAGCTGATTTTGGATATGCGTGCAAAATTTCAAGTCATTCGGAGGTGTTTAGGTCAGGTTATAGATCGAATGTTAGTTCATAAGTTTTAAATAAACTTAGGCTTGAATCCGTGAAAAATCGGTGATTTTAATGTTTATGATGGTGTTATTATGTTACGAGCAAGTTTGAATGAGGTAATGTGATGTATTTGTGCTTTTGGTTGAGGCCCCGGGGGCCTCGGGATGTTTTCGGGAGGTTAAACGGGAAAATGTTTAAGTTATAACAGGTCTGTGATTTTTGGCTTCTGGTATTTACGCATATGCGGACATAGGACCACAAAAGCGGTTCCGTAGATGCGACCATTAATGGCAGAAGTGACCTTGGAAGGCTGGGCAGTGGTAAATTATCAGGTCAGGGTTCCTAAACTCAAATTATGTTGTTATAACTCAAAAACATAGATTAAACACCCCAAAAAACAGAGGATTTAAGTGAAAAATATGGTGGTTACGGCTTGGAAATTTAGGAAGATAAAAGTGGAGGTTGAGGGGTCAGACAGAATCCGTTTTCAATAAAATTTGTATGCACGGACTCGTGACGAGACGAGGAATCCATTGGTATGAATTTCGGAATTTTTTGAGAAGTGGGCCTGGGGCTCGGGTTTTACCAACTTGGTGCATTATTGCGTTTTTCAAGTAAATTTGATTGTGTTATGTTTCTTTGACCCATATTGATGTAATTGCTGTGGTTTTGACTAGATTCGACGCACGAGACGGCAAATCCGAAGGGAAAAGGTATCGCGGACTAGTCCACGGCCGACTAGAGGTGAGTAGTTAGTGTAAATGGTAGCCTGAGGGTTCGAAACCCTGACTTAGCACATTGTGACGCTATTAGGGCGTGGCTCGCAACCCATGGCAGGTGCGGGATTGATTATGACTGGGGATTGAGACTTGGTCCATCCCGAATATGAATAATATTATATTGCCGGTTGAAACGCACACTGTGTTAGATATATTTGTGGGTTGTAAGCCATGTTTGGGGCCTCGTGCCGACCTGTAGTATCCCTAGGGGATAGGTATATATGTGATAGCTTGGTTTGCTTAATCACTAATCTCAGTCCTGGTTTGAAAACACTATTATGAAATGCTAAGTCACCTGTTCTTGGAAAATTAAACAAAATTAAAGTATTTTTATTATTAATGAATTGGAACCTGCAAATAAGTAATTTGAACTGTTGTATGACTCATATGCATGTTGTGGACTGAGGATGGATCGGGCCGCACACTGCAGCAGATGATATAAATACTGCGCTGGGGCTGAAGGAGCCCCTTCAGAGTCTGCACACACCCCAGTGAGCGTCGTCGACGTTAAACGGATCGGGCTACACACCGTAACGGTCATGTGCATTGCATTGCATCTTTATTTGTAAATTATCTGTGCTATTTGTGATTTTTCTGTCGTTGTTAGTTCATGGTAGGTATCGGACTGTAGTTTAGCTTTGCTTTGTGGTATTCTGTGGATTTCCTGCTTTCAGCTATTAATATATACTTTTTACTCACTGAGTACTTAGTACTCACCCGTACTCCCTGCACCTTTGTGTACAAATTCAGGTACACAGGAGGGTTAGACGAGCACTCCAACTTATATCAGAGTTATTCGAGTTGCTGAGGTAGTTGGCGGCGTTCGCAAAACCTAGCTTCTTTTTCCATTCAGTTATTACTATATGTTTCAGACTTGAGTATTTCATTCAGTATTTCTATTATTAGTCGGTTTTGTTTAGAAGCTCTAGACTCGTGACCCTAGATCTTTTGGGAGTGTTATTTCGATATTCGCACTTCTCAGTATTTATTCATACTATTATTATTGGAGTACTTATTGACTCATATATTCTTCTTGAATTTGTCCTTTTGGGACTGGTTTTCTATTTGGAAACAGTTGTTGGTCTGGCTTGCCTAGCTTCAGGGTTGGGCGCCATCACGACCGGGTTTGGGTCGTGACACAAATTGAGCTTTGCATAACGAGAAATATTAGTGCGACATTCGGTAAGCGAATATTATGAAAAGTAAAAAAAATGATGAATAGAACATGGAATTTATAATTGATATTATAAAAATAGACTAATGATACACTAGCTAAATTAAACTTACATTATTAGATGAATAAACCTTTAAAGTTAATTATTTATGATTATTTTTGAAACCAAATTCAACCTTACTCATTAATGCTATTCAAAAGTTTATCAAACTTAACATTATCACGTTTTGTTTGAACTTAAATCACGCCTACCGGATTACGATCTTAACCTTACTATTTCGAGCCAAACTTCAAATATAGAAGACTTACTGATTTCATGAAATTATTATCCATATTATTTCCGCCTAATGCTTGTATACTTGTGTTATGCACAAGATTCAAAATCATGAACTACAACTTGTTTCTTTTCTAGTTTCATGAGTCCGAAATTACACTTCTATAATCCAACCGCCTATTATTGACTACATAAACAAAATTTAAGAAATACAATACGTTTAGTGTATACAGTCCATAAAGTTTCTATAGTTCAGTTCATACATGCAAAACCATTCTAATACATGCTAAGATATGTCAAATAGACTACTGCTTACACATGAAAACTAAACATACAGAAACAGAGAAATTCCAATGGCCCATTCCAACAATTATATTAGTTTCTTTCCATAGATTTGAAGGCTTATGATAAGTACCTGGTGTTGAAAATACAAGAACATAAAGGAGTGAGTAGCGGCAGTGGTGATAACAAAACAACAACAACAACAAACAGAAAACCAGAGTCCAGATTAAAACCCAGCAATGAACCAAGAATCTAGTTGTAGTTTCAGAAGGACCAAGCAATCACATCAACAAACAACCAATGCAGACCAGGAATAACGCACTCAGAAAATTTACTTGAAACTCTAGTAAAATCCCAGAAACACAACAACAATCGCGAATCAGAACAGAAGAAATAGAAGTGCAGTAAAACAGGAAACTTTGATTTCTGTTTTCAAACTCTCAAAGACTGGATCTAAATGTAAAAACTCTGGCTATATTTCCTTCAAAAAACTGCCTCAACTTCTGTTCTTAAAACAATTTCAGCTCTCTCTATTTAAAGACTTGTATTGAACCATTCTTTATATAAAGTTTTTACTTTTCCTCCTATTTATTCTTTAGCACATGTCTGCATGTCTAATTATATGATTTAGTTCTATGTGTATGGGCAGCCTAGATTGTTTAATCGACTCCCCATGTGACCTCTAACTTTTGCATCTCAATAAAACACTCAAGCCAACCAAAACCCCTTTTTCTTTGTTAATTAAAATACACCTAATCTTTTCAACTTTTTTAAATGCTCCCCCATGTTCTCTCTGATTTACAACTTTTACAAAGGGCATTAAAAAGGGTGGTATGAATCGTTGATCCCCTTTTTCCAATTCTTAATTCAATAGTATGGGGTATACTATACTTTAATCCTGGAGTGCCCAGACATGCAGTGTTGGCATACCACTTAGTCTTAACATTTTCCATTATGTGGTTTACTTTAACTTCATTGATCGATAAAATGTCTAACAAATGTGGTATAGTTTCAGATAACAGCAAATAACCAACAACAAATTCACGAAGTTCAAATAACCAAGTAATTTGATTCAATGTGACGACTGACTGACTCGAATCATTTCGACAAAACGACGTAGAAACGGGGATTGACCAAATAAAAGGTCTTTGAGGAGGAGAACAGAAATATTGATGAATATCGAAAAAGATAAGAATATGTCACGACCCTAGTTCACCAATCGTGAACATGTCGTGATGGCACCAAGTCCCCATGACTAGGTAAGCCTAACACGTTGCGGAGTATACAAGCTATGAACACTTAAATAAGAAACAGCGGAAAATAGCATAAAAAGGGTATGTAATCCGTGCCGCTTGGCACATACATCCGTCAACACACTGAATAAAACGCTACCAAGATCCGGAATCCCACGGTAACACAGACTAAAAGAGAATATACAACTGTGGCTCTATGTGTAAAGAGTATCTAACAACGAAATGAAGGAAAAATGTCAACTAGTACTATTAGAATAGAAGGAAAGCCTCCGGATCCACCGACGTAGCAGATCATACCTCGAGGTCTCCCTGAAAGCTGGTGAATCACCTAGTACGAGTCTGTTCTGATGTACCTGGATCTGCACAACAAAGGTGTGCAGAAGAGTAGCATGAGTACACCACGGCAGTACTCAGTAAGTGCCAAGCCTAACCTCGATGGAGTAGTGATGAGGAAGGTCAGGGCCCTACTGAGAAACAATAATATAATGATGATAACAATAATAAACAATTTAAATGATAATAATTACCGAAATAACAACAATAAGATGATTACTGCAACCGTCTACAATTAAGCTAACAACAAATAACCAACTCAATAAAACAAGTCTAGGACCTGTGGGAATCGAACCCACAGTCCCATTGACAGTACCGCTGGGTCTCCGGGAATCGAACCCGCAGCCCATGTCTCAATAAGTAATCAATAACTCGGGATCTCCGGGAATCGAACCCGCAGTCCCTACCAATAACTCGGGATCTCGGGAATCGAACCCGTAGTCCCTACCAATAACTTAGGATCTCGGGAATCGAACCCGTAGTCCCTACCAATAACTCAGGATCTCGGGAATCGAACCCGCAGTCCCTACCAATAACACTCCGGGTCTCTGGGAATCGAACCCACAGCCCTGGGTCTCCGGGAATTGAACCCGTAGTCTACCAGCACAGCAATAAAGGAGTACACAGAGAGAATAAATTATGCTTAACTATAACTTCACCAAAAAATAGTGCCAATAATTATCAAGAAGTTCAAATAAGACAATTAGGCAACTAAACAGTTAAATACTACCTAATCATGCTTTTCTAACAATTACCGGGTAAAATATCAAATTTACAGCTAAAGACAGGAATATCACTCATCGAACATTTTAAATAAAGTACGTGTTCAACAACCAGCGCATGTACACGCCCGTCACCTCGCGTACAAGGCATTTAAACTACCACATAATATCCTACGGGTGAAAATTCCCCCACACGAGGTTAGACAAGCCACTTACCTCAACTCCGGTACCAAACCGCTAAGAAATAACTCTCTTGCCATGAATGTCGGCCTCCACAAGTGTAGTATCTGATAAAAATCAATAGAATCACATCGAAATAGGCCAATTGGGCATTACCCAATCAAAATAACTCAAAATACACCAAAACCCACAAGTTGCCAAAACCCGACTTTCGGTACACTTATTGAAAAATCACGAAAATTATATATTCGGGTTCCTTATCTCAATACGAGTCCGTGCATATAAAACTTATTGAGATCGGACTCCGTTTGCCCATTCAAATCAAAGGTTTTCTAAAATTTAGGCATAGGGCTCAAACCCACCTTCAATCTCCCATTTTCAGTGAAATAATCACGGATTCCATGATAAACCAACGAATTAAGGTCAAGAGACTTACCCTCGATGATCTCCCGATGATATCCCAGCGTTTCCCCTTCAAAATCCTCCCTTGGAGCTCAAAAATGGCGTTTTGCGAATGAGGGTCGCGGGTTGACTGTTCTGGACTTAAATCCACTGCCAGACATCTTTACTCTATGCGATCGCATGAACACTGTTGCGATCGCGTAGAACAAATTGTGACCCTCGCCAAATTACTCTATGCGATCGCATAATCCTCAATGCGATCGCAATGCTCACCAATAATATACCTATGCGATCGCATACCATGCTCCGCGATCGCATAGGACAAAAGCTGGGCCTGGGACCCCCTTCTCTATACACTATGAGATCGCATAGGACTGAACGCGATCGCAGAGCACAACCTTGCAGAAGTATGCGATCGCATATCTACTCCCGCGATCGCATAGAACAAACACTTGGCCTCTTCAAAACCTTCTATGCGATCGCATTAGCCCATTGCGATCGCATAGAGCATTCGTCTGCAGCACACACCAGCAGTTAACAGCATTTGGAATTGGCACCAAAATGGTCCGTTTGGACCCCCGAATTCATCCTTAGGACCCCGGGACCCCAACGAAAACCACCAACCTACTCCAAAACATGATACGAACTTATTCCAATCATAAAAACACGTCTAACAACATCAAAACCCATAATTCACATCAAATTCAAGCCTAAATTTCTTAAAACTTTCCGAATTGCACAATCGATCTAAAACCCGACCAAACGACGTCCGAATGACCTAAAAATTTGCGGACATATCCAAAATCACATAACGAAGCTACAGAAATTGTCGGAATTCCATTCCGACCCCCGGATCAAAATCTCACCTATCGTTCGGATTCGCCAAAATTTCAAACTTCGGCATTTCAAGCCTAATTGAGCTACGGACCTCCAAAATACATTCCGAACGCGCTCCCAACCCTGAAATCACCCAACGGAGCTAATGGAACCATCGGATTCCCGTTCCGAGGTCGTCTTAACATTGTTCCGGTTACGGACCATTTTCTAACTTTAAAGCTCTCATTTAGGGACTAAGTGTCCCAAAAATGCTCCAAATTTCAGAACCGACTCTCCCGGCAAACCACAATAGCAGAAATGAACTTAGGGGAACAGTTAAATTGGGGATTGGGGCATAATTTTCCAAAACGACCGGCCGGGTCGTTACATCTTCCCACCCTTAAAAGATTCGTTCGTCCTCGAACGAGCATAGAAAACATACCTGGAGTAGTGAAACGATGAGGGTACTGGCTGCGCATATCCTGCTCAGTCTCCCAAGTCGCCTCCTCGACCGGCTGGCCCCGCCACTGAACCTTTACCGAAGTGATGTTCTTTGACCTTAGCTTTCGGACCTACCTGTCTAGAATGGCTACTCCCTCCTCAACATAAGACAGATCCTTGTCTAGCTGAACAGAAGTGAAATCCAACACATGCGACGGGTCACCATGGTATCTCCGGAGCATGGAGACATGAAATACGAGGTGAACTCCGGCTAAACTAGGAGGTAAGGCTAACTCATAGGCAACCTCCCCAATACGTCTCAAAATCTCAAAAGGGCCAATAAATCTGGGACTCAGCTTCCTTTTCTTCCCGAACCTCATAACGCCCTTCATGGGCGAGACTCGAAGCAGAACCCGCTCGCCAACCATAAAAGCTACATCGCGAACCTTCTTGTCCGCATAACTCTTCTGTCTAGATTGGGCTGCATGAAGTCTGTCCTGAATCACCTTGACCTTGTCCATAGCATCCTGAACCATATCGGTACCTAGCAACCTGGCCTCGCCCGGCTCAAACCAACCCACGGGAGACCTGCACCTCCTACCATATAGGGCCTCATACGGTGCCATCTGAATACTAGACTGGTAGCTGTTGTTATAAGAAAACTCCGCCAGTGGCAAGAAGTGATCCCATGAATCTCCAAACTCAATCACGCACGCACGGAGCCTATCCTCCAAAATCTGAATAGTGCGCTCGGACTATCCATCAGTCTAGGGGTGAAATGCTGTGCTCAGCTCCACCCGAGTACCTAAATCCTGCTGTACAGCCCTCCAGAACCGCGAAGTGAATTGAGTGCCTTTATCTGAAATAATGGAAACTGGAATACCGTGTAGCCGAACTATCTCTCTGATATAGATCTCCGCCAGTCGCTCCGATAAATAAGTAGTGCTCACCGGTATAAAGTGGGCGGACTTAGTCAGTCGATCCATGATAACCCAAATGGAATCAAACTTCCTAACAGTCCGTGGAAGCCCAGATACAAAGTCCATGGTGATGCGCTCCCATTTCCACTCTGGAATCTCAATCTGCTGCATCAATCCACCCGGACGCTGATGCTCATACTTCACCTGCTGGCAGTTGAGGCATCTGGAAACATAATCAACTATATCCCTCTTCATCCGCCTCCACCGATAATGCAGTTTCAAGTCCTGATACATCTTCGCGGCACCCGGATGGATGGAATACCGCGAACTATGGGCCTCTGCTAGAATCAGCTCTCGAAGATCATCTACATTGGGCACACAGAATACGCCCCTGCATCCTCATGACTCCATCATCCCCGATGGTAACATCTCGAGCATCACCACGCCGAACTCTATCCCGAAGGACAAGCAAATGAGGGTCGTCGAACTGACGCTCCCTGATGCGGTCAAATAGAGAAGACCGAGAAACCACACAAGCTAGAACCCGGCTGGGCTCCGAAAGATCCAGTCTAACAAACTGCCTGGCTAAAGCCTGAACATCCATCGCCATAGGCCTCTCCGAAGCTGGTAGATATGCGAAACTCCCCAAACTCTCTGCCCGACGACTCAAGGCATCGGCTACCACATTAGCCTTGCCCGGATGATAAAGAATAGTAATATCATAGTCCTTCAGTAGCTCCAACCATCTCCTCTGACGCATATTCAGATCCTTCTGCTTAAGCAAGTGCTGCAAGCTCCGGTGATCAGTGTAGATCTCACAAGGAACCCCATATAAATAATGACGCCAAATCTTCAAGGCGTGAACAATGGCAGCTAGCTCCAAATCATGAACAGGGTAATTCTTCTCATGCACCTTCAACTGTCTCGACGCGTAGGCAATCACCCTACCGTCCTGCATCAATACCGCACCGAGTCCAACTCGTGAGGCATCACAATATACAGTATAGGACCCCGAACCTGTAGGCAACATCAATATAGGGGCCGAAGTCAAAGCTGTCTTGAGCTTCTGAAAGCTCGCCTCACACTCGTCTGTCCATTGGAAAGGGGCACCCTTTTGGGTCAATCTGGTCATAGGTGCTGCAATCGAAGAGAACTCCTCTACGAAACGACGGTAATAGCCCGCCAAACCAAGGAAACTGCGAATCTCAATAGCGGAGGAGGGTCTGGGCCAACTCTGCACGGCCTCCACCTTCCTCGGATCTACTCGAATACCATCATTCGACACCACGTGGCCCAAAAATGCCACTGAACTCAACCAGAATTCACATTTAGAGAACTTGGCATAAAGTTGCTTCTCCCTCAGAATCGAAGCACTATCCTCAAATGCTGCTCGTGCTCTTCCCGACTCCGGAATATACTAGAATATCATCAATGAAGACAATCACGAACGAGTCCAGATAAGGCCTGAACACACTGTGCATCAAATGCATAAATGCTGCTGGGGCATTAGTCAACCCAAAAGACATCACGAGGAACTCATAGTGACCATACCGAGTCCTGAAGGCGGTCTTCGGGATATCTGGCTCCCGAATCTTCAGCTGGTGATACCCAGAGTGCAAATCAATCTTAGAAAACACCTGTGCGCCCTGTAGCTGGTGAAATAAATCATCAATACGGGGCAAATGATACCAGTTCTTCACTGTAACCTTGTTCAGCTGACGATAGTCAATACACATACGCATAGAACCATCTTTTTTCTTCACAAACAATACAGGAGCACCCCAAGGCGAAACACTGGGTCGAATGAAACCCTTGCCCAATAACTCCTGTAACTGATCCTTCAACTCCTTCAACTCAGGAGCAGCCATACGGTACGGTGGAATAGAAATGGGCTGAGTGCCCGGCAACAAATCAATGGCAAAATCAATATCTCTGTCGGGCGGCATGCCCGGGAGATCAGCTGGAAATACATCAGCAAAGTCACGTACCACCGGAATAGAATCAATAGAGGGAGTGTCAGTACTGACGTCCCGCACATAGGCTAGATACGCAGCACACCCCTTCTCAACCATACGCTGAGCTCTGAGAAAAGAAATAACACGGCTAGGGGTGTGATCTAGAGTACCACTCCACTCAATACATGGAATGCCTGGCATAGCCAGCGTCATGGTCTTGGCGTGACAATCAAGAATAGCATAATGGGGCGACAACCAGTCCATGCCCCGAATAATATCAAAATCGACCATCCCGAGCAACAATAGATCCGCTCTGGTCTCAAAATCACAAATGGTAACCAAACACGACCGATATACACGGTCCACGGCCAAAGAATCACCTATCGGAGTGGAAACATAAATGGGGGCACTCAAAGAATCCCGAGGCACACCCAGATGAGAAGCAAAGTAAGAAGACACATATGAAAAAGTGGAACCAGGGTCGAATAGAACCGATGCCTCCCTGTGACTAACCAGAATAATACCTGTGATAACAGAATCGGATGCAACCGCCGCAGCGCGATCTGGAATAGCATAGAATCTGGCCTGTCCCCCCTCTCGAGGGCGGCCTCTAGAACCCGAACCCCCGCCTGTCGCTGGCTGGGCAGTTGGAGTAGCAGCTGGAGCTGGAATGATAGCCTGCTGACCCTGAGAGCCACACTGATGCTATGATGACTGATGAGGGGCTCCTCTCCTGCGTCTGGGGCACTCCCTAACCAGATGGCGAGTATCCCCGCACTCAAAACAAGCTTTGGGAGGACGCGATGGTTGTGACTGACCAGCCTCACCCCCACTAGTCTGGCCCCTGGAGGTACCCCGCGCAGGAGGCGCACTGGAAACTGGGGGAGCATAATAGGGCTCCCGAGGTGATGGAAGATCTGGAGTACTACCGGCTGCTGGCAATGCTGAATGAACTGGACGACCGGAGTAACCCCTGCCAAAACGACCGGCTGCTGAAGTGCGGGCACCAGAGAAATGGCCCGACTCACGAGACCTCTTGGCCTCTCTATCTCCCCGCTCTCTAGGGAGCATACTCTCGATCCTCCCGGCAATGCTAACTGCCTGCTGATAAGATATATCTGTCTCCAACTCTCTGGCCATGCTGGACCGGATCGGCGGAATCAGGCCCTCAATAAATCTCCGCACCCTCTCCCAGACCGTGGCTACCAAGGCCGGTGCATGTCTGGCAAGACGGGTGAAACTGATAGCATACTCCGATAATGAAATGGAACCCTGTCACAACCGCTCAAACTTCGAGCGCCAAGAATCCCTAAGGCTCTGAGGAACAAACTCTCTCAAAAACATATCTGAAAACTGCGTCCAAGTCAATGAAGCAGACTTCTCTAGACTATCCAACTCATACGTGCGCCACCAATCATAAGCGGCCCCACGAAACTGAAAAATAGTGAAGGAAACCCCGCTGGTCTCCCCAATCCCCATAGTATGAAGAATACGATGACACTCCTCCAGAAAACCCAATGCATCATCTGAAGCCAAACCACTGAACACTGGAGGGTCATATTTCTTGAACCTCTCCAATCTACGCTGCTCGTCCTCAGAGGCAGCTGGCTCACCTCCGTGCTGTGCTGGGGCGGCAGGATGCATAACCATAATCTCTGGAACCTGTCCCACTAGCACTCGCTGCTCAGGTGTAACGGCTGCGGGAGTCCGGGCCCCCCCCGGCCCGGGATGTAGCCGCAATGAGAGGAAGCAACCCCTGCCTTAGCTAGAGTGGTATACATACTCGTGAGCTGGGCCAGGGGTCTCTGTAGTGCTGGAGTAGTAGCAGCTGTAGTCGGTGTACCAGGTGCCTGCGCTCCAACCTGGTCTACCTGTGGCACCTCAGCGGCAGCGCGCGCATGTGCTGTGGCTGCACCTCGGGTGCGTCCTCGTCCTCTACCTTGGCCCCGGCCTCTGACGGCAGCAACAGGGGGCGCGGGTACCGGATCGTCGCGAGTAGCTCGTGTCCTCACCATCTGTGAGAGAATAGAAAGCAACAATTTAGATTTTGATGCCAAAGAATGTCGCACGACAAGGAATCCAAAAGAAATGAAGAGTTTTCTAAACAGTTACATAGCCCCTCGTAGATAAATACAGATGTCTCTGTATCGATCAGCGAGACTCTAAGTAACCGGTCTATGTCCCGTGACTCCTATGAACCTAGAGCTCTGATACCAACTTGTCACGACCCTAGTTCACCAATCGTGAACATGTCGTGATGGCACCCAGTCCCCACGACTAGGTAAGCCTAACACGTTGCGGAGTATACAAGCTATGAACACTTAAATAAGAAACAGCGGAAAAATAGCATAAAAAGGGTATGTAATCCGTGCCGCTTGGCACATACATCCGTCAACACACTGAATAAAACGCTACCAAGATCCGGAATCCCACGGTAACACAGACTAAAAGAGAATATACAACTGTGGCTCTATGTGTAAAGAGTATCTAACAACGAAATGAAGGAAAAATGTCAACTAGTACTATTAGAATAGAAGGAAAGCCTCCGGATCCGCGGACGTAGCAGATCTGTCACGACCCAAACCCTGGTCGTGATGGTACCCAACACAATGCTAGGCAAGCCCGACCATATTATCTCTTAACTGGCCATTTATTAATTCTAGTTAATCAAATTAAACTTAAACAATAAGTGTTCATATCAAATGATAAACGTAATAGTAGAAACATACAAAATACGGTCCCAACCAAATCGCGGTGTCACGAGACTGAGCCTCTACAGAATAACATCCTAATACAATCAAGTCTAGGCAAAAGAAATCAACAGGGTGATAAAGAAGGAGAAAACAGGCTCTGCGGATGCTGGCAGCTACCTCGTAATCTCCGCAAGAAGTACATGTGAGCAGGCAGCAACAACAATTCAACCGCTCTCGGGCACCTGTGGATCTGCACAGAAAGTGCAGGGGAGTGGGGGTGAGTATATTTCAACTCAGTGAGTAACAATAATAAATAATAACTGAAAGTAAGAACTCCGTGCTGTCACTAAACAGTTCTAAGGCAGCCCTCACAGGTACGTCATCACTATAGTAAGTACTCTGATCTCCAGTCCACATCTATCTCTACAAGATCCCACACTGATCAAACCCTCACTCGTACCCCTACGGTGTACGGCCATCTCAATATATGAAGACACATACCTATGTCTATAATGTATAAGTATTTAAGTAGGTAATAGGATATGAATAAGTATAATGCTGCGGCGTGCAGCCCGCTCCAATACATATACCGCTGCGGCGCGCAGCCCGCTCCATTTAACGTCGACGGCGCTCACTGGGGTGTATACACACTTCGGAGGGGCTCCTTTCGCCCAAGCGCTATGATATTGCAGCGTGCAGTCCGATCCAAATATATATATATCATTGTGGTATGCAGTCCGATCCAATATATATAGATATACTGCTATAGTGCGTAGCCCGATCCAATAATATAAAACTATGCTCACTGGGGGTGTGTTCAGACTCGAAGGGGCTCCTACAGCCCAAGCGCAATAATACTGCGACGTGCAGTCCGATCCACATGTATATTACTGTGGCGTGCTGTCTGATCCACATATATCTATTGAATGCTGCAGCGTGCAGCCCGATCTAATATATATGTATAGTGTCGCGGCGCATGTATATTACTGCGGCGTGCAGTCCGATCCAATATATGTATATATATATATATATATTATACCTCATAATGGGTCCTCGACCCTATCCCAGTCAGTATATACTTGGCCTCTCAGGCCCAATATAATATATCACAGTGGGTCCTTGACCCTATCTCAGTCAATATAGACTTGGCCTTTCAGGCCCAATATAATATCTCATAGTGGGTCCTTGACCCTATCTCATCTCAATCGGTATAGACTTGGCCTTTCAGGCCCACTCACCTAGAAGAGGAAATTCCACCCTAGATAATCTCTCTCAATGTACACATCTAGTACGGGCTCATATTATACTATACAGCTAGAGCTACGGCCGAGTGTATGTTTCCAACACGATATAAGGGTCACCTAGCTCTATAGGTTCCCTAATGCTCTACAGATCGGCACAAGGCCCCAAACATGGCTATCAGCCCAATTGCACAGTTATAAACTTATTATCAGTCATAACACACAGTATACTATTAGTCAGGAAGGACTAAGTCCGAACCCCCAATCACAATGTCACCACGCTCGTCATAAGACGCGTGTCTCATCTCAACATAGCACTGTGAAGTGCTAGTACGGGGTTTCAAACCCTCAGTACATTGTTTACTACTACCACTCACCTCGAACCGGTCGAAGCTTCATTTTGCCTCGCGCTTGCCTCGCAAACCAATCTCCTCGGATGCCAAATCTGCTCAAAATCAACGATAATACATCAATATATGCTTAATTCACGTAACCCATGTGAAATAACCCAAATTGTATCAAAAGCCACAAAGTTGTCAAAACTCGACTTTTGGTGCGCTTCTCGAAAAATTATAAAAGTTACATATTCGGAACCCTCATCTTAATACGAGTCTAGGCATATCAAATTTACCAAATTCGGACTCCATTTGCCCGCTCAAATCGGCAATTTACCAAAACCCTGGCTTAGGCTAAATTCCCCAACAATTTGATCCAATTTCCGTGAATGAAAGGAGGATTTCATGACAAAAATGCGTAAAGGAACCATAAAACGCACCTCCGATGATAACCCGATGATTTCCCAGCAATATCTTGCCCAAATCGCCCAATTCGCCTCCAAGAATCGAGCCCCAAATGTTTTGCAACTTATGAAATTTTAACCCTTCTATTATTTTTAACACAAGCCCGATTTCCGCTTCGGCGAACAAAAATCCGCCTCTACGAGGCCGCCTCTGCGACCAAATGGTCGCTTCTGCAAGAACACTTCTAGCCGCCCAGTTTCGCTTCTGCGGCCCAGGTCTCCCTCCTGCGAGACCGCTCCTGCGAGACCGCTCCTGCGAACAAGCCTCCGCACCAGCGGTTCTCCCCAGTCGCCCGCCTTTCCGCTTCTGCGAGAAAGGACTCGCGGAAGCGAGTCCGCTCCTGCGACGAGTCATCCGCTTCTGCGGAACCTCCTGGCCAAGCCCCCCTTTCGCATCTGCGGTCCAAATTCCGCTTCTGCTGTCCCGCTCCTACGGTTCCCAATCCGCAGGAGCGGAAATGCTGCTGCAATTCATGACAGCAGCTCCCAAACTCCAATTTCCTCCCGTTTAACCTTCTGAAACCACCCCTGGTCCCCGGGACCCCAACGAAACCCACTAACAAACTCCAAAACACGATACGAACTTGTTCCAAGCATAAAAACACCATCCTAAACATCAAAAATCACCAATTACACACGGATTCAAGCCTAAGTCTCTTCAAAACTTCCGAAACCGACATTCGATCAAAAACCCGACAACGACCTCCGAATGACCTGAAATTTTGCAGGCACATCCAAAATCACCTAACGGAGCTACTGCAACTATCAAAATTCTATTTCGACTCCCGGATCAAAATCTCACCTATCGATCGGATATCGCCAAAATTCAACTTTAGCCAATTCAAGCCTATTTCTACACCGGACCTCCAAATTCTATTCCGATCGCTCTCCTAGCTCACAAATGACCTCCCGGAGCTGACCGAATCATCAGAATTCGATTCCGAGCTCACTAACACACTCAGATCAACATCTAGCTGACTTTTCTCAACTATTCCTTCTTCTAAGAGACTATTTTTCTCAATTTTAACCAAACTCAACCCGGATTGACTCAAACTTACCCAACATGCATATTACGACATTAACAAGCGGATAACTGGGGTAACGGGGTAATAACTCACATGATGACGGGCTGGGTCATCACATTCTCCGTAACTTAAGAAAACGCTCGTCCTCGAGCGGGTCAAGAAACATACCCGAAGTCTCAAACAAGTGAGGATATCGGCTCCGCATCTCCTGCTCAACCTCCCAAGTAGCCTCCTCCACGGGTCGACCTCTCCACTGAACCTTAACTGATGCAATCTCCTTCGACCTCAATTTTCTTACATGGTGACCCAAAATTGCAATAGGCTCCACATCATATGATACATCACCATCAAGATGAATGGTACTGAAGTCTAATACATGAGACGGATCCCCGATGTACTTCCGGAGCATAGACACATGGAATACTGGATGAACGCTGGATAAACTGGGTGGCAAGGCCAACTCATATGCCACCTCTCCAACCCTCCTGAGTATCTCAAAAGGACCAATGTACCTGGGACTCGGCTTCCCTTTCTTCCCAAACCTCATGACACCCTTCATGGGTGAAACCTTCAGCAATACCCTATCACCAACCATGAAAGACAACTCTCGAACCCTACGGTCCGCATAACTCTTCTGGCGAGACTGTGCTGTGCGAAGCCTCTCCTGGATCAACTTTGCTCTATCCAGAGCATCCTGAACTAACTCGGTCCCTATCAATCTATCCTCACCAGGCTCAAACCATCCGACGGGAGATCTACACCGTCTGCCATACAGTGCCTCGTACGGGGCCATCTGAATACTCGACTGGTAACTGTTGTTGTAGGCAAACTCAGCAAGCGGCAAGAACTCATCCCATGAACCACCAAAGTCAATCACACATACCCGCAACATATCCTCCAGGATATGAATAGTGCGCTCCGACTGCCCGTCTGTCTGGGGGTGAAATGCGGTGCTCAACTCAACCCGCGTACCCATCTCTCGCTGAAATGCTCTCCAAAACGGAGAAGTGAACTGAGTGCCTCTGTCAGATATAATAGACACTGGGACCCCATGCAACCTGACAATCTCCCGAATAAAGATCGCTGCCAACTGCTCCGATGAGTAAGTAGTACTAACTGGGATGAAATATGCGGACTTGGTCAGCCGATCGACAATCACCCATATAGAATCAAACTTCCCCGTTGTCCGAGGGAGTCCAATAACAAAATCTATGGTGATCCTCTCCCATTTCCACTCGGGAATGACCATACGCTGAAGAACACCGCCCGATCTCTGATGCTCACACTTGACCTGCTGGCAATTGAGGCACTTAGCTACATGCCTAACAATATCCATCTTCATTCTCCTCCACCGGTAGTGTTGTCTCAAGTCTTGGTACATCTTTGCGGCACCTGGGTGAATAGAGTACCGCGAACTGTGTGCCTCCTCAAGTATCAACTCCCGCAAACCATCAACATTGGGCATGCATATACGGTCCTACATCCTCAGAACACCATCACTGTCGATAGTCACATCTCTAGCATCGTTATGCTGCACTCTGTCCTTAAGGACAAGCAAATGTGGGTCATCATACTGTCGCTCCCTGATGCGATCATACAAGGAAGTTTGAGAAACAACACAAGCCAACACTCGACTCGGCTCCGAAATATCTAATCTCACTAGCCGATTGGCTAGGGCCTAAACATCATAAGCAAATGGCCTCTCCCCAACCGGGATGAAAGCTAGGCTGCCCATACTAACCGCCTTCCGACTCAAAGCATCGGCCACAACATTGGCCTTCCCCGGATGATACAAGATAGTGATGTCATAATCCTTAAGCAACTCCAACCACCTCCGCTGTCTCAAATTAAGGTCCTTCTATCTGAATAAGTGCTGAAGGCTGCGATGATCCATGAACACCTCACATGAGAGACCATACAGGTAATGCCTCCAAATCTTCAAAGCATGAACTATAGCTGCTAGCTCCAAATCATGAACAGGGTAGTTCTTCTCGTGGGGCTTCAACCGACGAGAAGCATAAGCAATGACCCTACCCTCCTGCATCAACACACAACCAATGCCAACTCCTGAGGCATCACAATACACAGTATAAGGATCTGAAGCTGACGGCAGAATCAAAACTGGTGCTGTGGTCAGTGCTGTCTTGAGCTTCTGAAAGCTCTCCTCGCACTCCTCGGACCATAAGAAAGAAACACCCTTCTGAGTCAATTTAGTCAAGGGTGAAGAAATAGAAGAGAACCCCTGAACGAATCGGCGATAATACCCTGCTAATCCCAGAAAGCTACGGATCTCAGTAACTGAGGTCGGTCTGGACCAACTCTGCATTGCCTCGACCTTCTTCGGATCTACCTGAATACCATCACGGGACACCACGTGTCCTAAGAATGCCATAGACTCAAGCCAGAACTCACATTTGGAGAACTTAGCATACAACTTCTCCTCTTTCAATCTCTGCAACACAATGCTCAAGTGCCGAGCATGCTCCTCCTAGCTACGAGAGTAGACTAGTATGTCATCAATGAATACGATCACAAATGAATCGAGATAGGGCCTGAACACACTGTTCATCAGATGCATAAATGTTGTTGGGGCGTTGGTCAACCCAAAAGACATCACAAGGAACTCATAGTGACCATATCTGGTCTTGAATGCAGTCTTCATAATGTCGGACTCTCTAATCTTCAGCTGATGGTAGCCTGAACGAAGATCAATCTTCGAGAACACCCTAGCTCCCTGGAGCTGATCAAATAAATCATCAATACGAGGCAGAGGATAATTATTCTTCATTGTTACTTTGTTTAGCTGCCTGTAGTCAATACACATCCTCATGGATCCATCCTTCTACTTAACGAACAGGACCGGTGCACCCCACGACGACACACTCGGCCGAATGAACCCCTTATCTAGGAGTTCATGGAGCTGCTCCTTCAATTCCTTCAGCTCAGCTAGTGCCATTCGATATGGAGGAATAGAAATAGGCTGAGTGTCCGGCACCAAATCGATCCCAAAATCAATATCCCTGTCTGACGGCATGCTCGGCAGGTCTGAAGGAAACACATTAGGAAAGTTCCACACAATGGGAACAGAAATCAATACTGGGAGTCTGGGCCTCGACCTCCCGCACAAATGCTAAATAAGAGAGACATCTCTTCCCAACCATTCGTTGGGCCTTGAGGAAGTATATTACCCTGCTAGGTACATACTCAGTCGTGCCTCGCCACTCGATCCTCTGAATGCCGGCATAGCCAAGGTGACTGTCTTAGCATGACAGTCCAGAATAGCATGACATGGAGATAGCTAGTCCATGCCCAATATAACATCAAAATCGATCATGCTGAGAAGAAACAGGTCCACTCGGGTCTCCAGACCCCCAATAGTGACCAAACAGGACCGGTATACATGGTCCACCACAATAGTATCCCCTACCGGGGTAGATACATGCACTGGTAGCTCAAGACACCATCGGGTTGTACCTAAATTGGGAGCAAAATAAGTAGACACATAAGAATAAGTAGAACCAGGATCGAACAACACGGAGGCATCTCTGTGGCAGACTGAAATAATACCTGTAATGATAGTATCAGAAGCAACGGCCTCAGATCGGCCCTTAAAAGCATAGCATCTAGCATGTCCGCCCGATCGGCCTCCCCCTCAAGGGCGACCCCTAACTGACTGACCCTAACCCCTAGCTGGCGGGGCGAGTGCTAAAGTAGAAGGACCAGATGACGAGGGATTTCAAACCCTCAGCTGATAAGATCTGGAAACAAGACGGGGACACTCCCTACGGTGGTGCCCAAACTCTCCGCACTCGTAGCAACTCCCCGGTGCTTGGGACTGAGACTGATATGGACCCCTGGCGCTGGAGTGGCCAGCTGATGAACTTGGCTGAGATGAACCCTGAGCAGATGGGGCCTGTGAAGAACTCTGAGTTGGCATGGCACTAAGAGATGGCTGGCTCTGGTGCAAACCCTGATAACCCTATCTAGAAGACCATCTGCGATGATCGGAGCGACTCGACTACGAAGATCTAAAAGAGCGACCTCGGCTCTACTGACTCTGGCCTCTGGTCTGAGTGCCACTGGAACTAGCTGCTCCTCGAGGCCTCTTGGCCTCCCTCTTATCCCGCTCCCTGCGGCGATCTATCTCTATGTCGTGAGCAATTTCCACAGCATCCTCAAATGTACGACTCAAAACCCTCTCCCGAGTCATCAGAATACGAATGGGATAAATGAGGCCATCCACGAGGCGCCCAATCCTCTCTCTGTCGAAATGAACCAATCACGGTGCATATCAGGACAACTCTGTAAACCTGATCTCATACTCTGACACCGACATGTCCCCCTGACGGAGACCCTCGAACTGCCTACGCATCTCCTCTCGCTGAGATCGAGGCACCCACTTCTCCAAGAACATGGTGGAGAACTCTGGCCATGATAGTAGTGCTGCTCCGGCTGGCCTGTGACGCTCATAAGCCTCCCACCAAGCGAAGGCTGGCCCCTAAAACTAAAAGGTAGTGAAAGATACCCCACTAGACTCCAAGATCCCTGCCGTACGAAGCATCCGACGGCACTTGTCCAGAAAACCTTAGGCATCCTCGCCCGGAGCACCAGTGAACACTGGAGGAGATAGTCTAGTGAACCTCTCGAGACGACGCTGCTCATCGTCTGTCATAGCTGGGACCTTGTCCCCCTGAACCTGATCCTGCTGGCTGAACTGGAACCACAGGCTGAACTGGAGGAGACTCTGGTGTCTGTAAGCCCTGCAATGCTGGCTCTGGAGTGCGTGCGGCGGGGGTCTGATGACCACCCGCGGTCCTTGATGCAGTTGCTGCAGTAGTAACTGAAACCGCCTGTGCTAGGCCAGTGCAGACTGCTAGTATTTGAGCCAGGGTCTCCTGTAGACCCAGAATAACAATGGGCACCGCTGGTGCCTAAACTGGTGCTGCTGGCACCTCTGCAACTGGGGGTTGTGGGTCAGCTGGTACTGCATCAGCCGCCCGACCTCTGCCACGACCACGGCCGCGTCCACGGCCTCTAGCAGGTGGTACTGGTGGTCGTCCTCCCCGTCCGGAAGCTCGAGTTCTCGCCATCTGCGAGAGAATAGAATGTCAAAGTTCGGTTCAAGTCAAAAGTAATCGCACGACAAGAATTCCAAGAATTGAAACTTTTCCTAAAAGGTTTGCGGCCTCCCGAGGATAAGTGCAGGCGTCCTCATACTGATCCACGAGACTCTAGTAAACCGGCTCATGACTCGCGAGACCTGTTAACTTAGGCTCTGATACCAACTTGTCACGAACCCAAACCCTGGTCGTGATGGCGCCCAACACAATGCTAGGCAAGCCCGACCATATTATCTCTTAACCGGCCATTTATTAATTCCAGTTAATCAAATTAAACTTAAACAGTAAGTGTTCATATCAAATGATAAACGTAATAGTAGAAACATACAAAATACGGTCCCAACCAAATCGCGGTGTCACGAGACTGAGCCTCTACAGAATAACATCCTAATACAATCATGTCTAGGCAAAAGAAATCAACAGGGTGATAAAGAAGGAGAAAACAGGCTCTGCGGACGTTGGCAGCTACCTCGTAATCTCCGCAAGAAGTAGATGTGAGCAGGCAGCAACAACAACTCAACCGCTCTCGGGCACCTGTGAATCTGCACAAAAAGTGCAGGGGAGTGGGGTGAGTATATTTCAACTCAGTGACTAACAATAATAAATAATAACTAAAAGTAAGAACTCATGTGCTATCACATAGCAGTTCTAAGGCAACCCTCGCAGGTACGCCATCAATGTGGTAGTACTCGGATCTCCAATCCACATCTATCTCTACAAGATCCCACACTGATCAAACCCTCACTCATAACCCTACGGTGTACGGCCATCTCAATATATGAAGACACATACCTATGTCTATAATGTATAAGTATTTAAGTAGGTAATAGGATATGAATAAAAACAATGCTGCGGCGTGCAGCCTGCTCCAAGACATATACCGATGCGGTGCGCAGACCGCTCCATTTAATGTCAACGGCGCTTACTGGGGGTGTATACAGACTTCGGAGGGGCTCCCTAGGCCCAAGCACTATAATATTGCGGCGTGCGGCACGATCCACACAAATATTACTGCGGCGTGCAGTCCGATCCAATATATATATGTATATATCTCTATACTGCTGCGGCGTGCAGCCCGATCCCATAATATACACCAGTGCTCACTGAGAATGTGTGCAGACTCAGACTCCGAAGGGGCTCCTACAGCCCAAGCGCAATAATACTGCGGCGTGCAATCCGTCCCACATGTATATTACATGTATATTACATGTATATTACTGCGGCGTGCAGTCCGATCCAATATATATACTGCTGCGGTGTGCAACCCGATCCAATATAGGTATATATATAATACCTCATAATGGGTCCTCGACCCTATCCCGGTCAATATATGCTTGGCCTCTCAGGCCCAATATAATATATCACAGTGGGTCCTAGACCCTGTCTCAGTCAATATAGACTTGGCCTTTCAGGCCCAATATAATATCTCATAGTGGGTCCTTGACCCTATCTCATCTCAATCGGTATAGACTTGGCCTTTCAGGCCCACTCACCTAGAAAAGGAAATTCCACCCTAGATAATCTCTCTCAATGTACACATCTAGTACGGGCTCATATTATACTATACAGCTAGAGCTACGGCTGAGTGTATGTTTCCAACACGATATAAGGGTCACCTAGCTCTATAGGTTCCCTAATGCTCTACAGATCGGCACAAGGCCCCAAACATGGCTATCAGCCCAATTGCACAGTTATAAACTTATTATCAGTCATAACACACAGTATACTATTAGTCAGGAAGGACTAAGTCCGAACCCCCAATCACAATGTCACCACACTCGTCATAAGACGCGTGTCTCATCTCAACATAGCACTGTGAAGTGCTAGTACGGGGTTTTAAACCCTCAGTACATTGTTTACTACTACCACTCACCTCAAACTGGTGGAAGCTTCAATCTGCCTCGCGCTTGCCTCACAAACCAATCTCCTCGGATGCCAAATCTGCTCAAAATCAACGATAATACATCAATATATGCTCAATTCACGTAACCCATGTGAAATAACCCAAATTGTATCAAACCCACAAAGTTGCCAAAACCCGACTTTTGGTGTGCTTCTCGAAAAATTATAAAAGTTACATATTCGGAACCCTCGTCTTAATACGAGTCTAGGCATATCAAATTTACCAAATTCGGACTCCATTTGCCCACTCAAATCGGCAATTTACCAAAACCCTGGCTTAGGCTAAATTCCCTCACAATTTGATCCAATTTCCGTGAATGAAAGGAGGATTTCATGACAAAAATGCGTACAGGAACCATAAAACGCACCTCCGATGATAACCCGATGATCTCCCAGCAATATGTTGCCCAAATCGCCCAATTCGCCTCCAAGAATCGAGCCCCAAATGTTTTGCAACTTATGAAATTTTAACCCTTCTGGTTATTTTTAACACAAGCCCGATTTCCGCTTCGGCGAACAAAAATCCGCCTCTACGAGGCCGCCTCTGCGACCAAATGGTCGCTTCTGCAACAACACACCTAGCCGCCCAGTTCCGCTTCTGCGGCCCAGGTCTCGCTCCTGCGAGACCTCTCCTGCGAACAAGCCTCCGCACCAGCGGTTCTCCCCAGTCGCCCGCCTTTCCGCTTCTGCGAGAAAGGACTCGCGGAAGCGAGTCCGCTCCGGCGACGAGTCATCCGCTTCTGCGGAACCTCCTGGACAAGCCCCCCTTTCGCATCTGCGGTCCAAATTCCGCTTCTGCTGTCCTGTTCCTACGGTTCCCAATCCGCAGGAGCGGAAATGCTGCTGCAATTCATGACAGCAGCTCCCAAACTCCAATTTCCTCCCGTTTAACCTTCCGAAACCACCCCGGGTCCCCCGGGACCCCAACGAAACCCACCAACAAACTCCAAAACACGATACAAACTTGTTCCAAGCATAAAAAAACCATCCTAAACATCAAAAATCACCAATTACACACGGATTCAAGCCTAAGTTTCTTCAAAACTTCTGAAACCGACATTCGATCAAAAACCCAACAACGACCTCCGAATGACCTGAAATTTTGCAGGCACATCCAAAATCACCTAACGAAGCTATTGCAACTGTCGGAATTCTATTTCGACTCCCGGATCAAAATCTCACCTATCGATCGGATATCGCCAAAATTCAACTTTAGCCAATTCAAGCCTATTTCTACACCGGACCTCCAAATTCAATTCCGATCGCTCTCCTAGCTCACAAATGACCTCCCGGAGCTGACCGAATCATTAGAATTCGATTCCGAGCTCTCTAATACTCAGATCAACATCCAGCTGACTTTTCTCAACTATTCCTTCTTCTAAGAGACTATTTGTCTCAATTTCAACCAAACTCAACCCGGATTGACTCAAACTTACCCAACATATTACGACATTAACAAGTGGATAACGGGGGTAACAGGGTAATAACTCACATGATGACGGCCGGGTCATCACAAGATCATACCTCGAGGTCTCCCTGAAAGCTGCGGAATCACCTAGTACGAGCCTGTTCTGATGTACCTCGATCTGCACAACAAAGGTGTGTAGAAGAGTAGCATGAGTACACCACGGCGGTACTCAGTAAATGCCAAGCCTAACCTCGATGGAGTAGTGACGAGGAAGGTCAGGGCCCTACTGAGAAACAATAATATAATGATGATAACAATAATAAACAGTTTAAATGATAATAATTTCCGAAATAACAACAATAAGATGATTACTGCAACCGTCTACAATTAAGCTAACAACAAATAACCAACTCAATAAAACAAGTCCAGGACCAGTGGGAATCGAACCCACAGTCCCATTGACAGTACCTCTGGGTCTCCGGGAATCGAACCCGCAGCCCATGTCTCAATAATATCTCAATAACTCAGGATCTCCGGGAATCGAACCCGCAGTCCCTACCAATAACTCAGGATCTCGGGAATCGAACCCGTAGTCCCTACCAATAACTCAGGATCTCGGGAATCGAACCCGCAGTCCCTACCAATAACTCAGGATCTCGGGAATCGAACCCACAGCCCCTACCAATAACACTCCGGGTCTCTGGGAATCGAACCCACAGCCCTGGGTCTCCGGGAATTGAACCCGCAGTCCACCAGCACAGCAATATAGGAGTACACAGAGAGAATAAAATATGCTTAACTATAATTTCACCGAAAAATAGTGCCAATAATTATCAAGAAGTTCAAATAAGACAATTAAGCAACTAAACAGTTAAATACTACCTAATCATGCTTTTCTAACCACTACGGGGTAAAATATCAAATTTACAGCTAAAGACAGGAATATCACTCATCGAACATTTTAAATAAAGTACGTGTTCAACAACCAGAGCATGTACACGCCCGTCACCTCGCGTACAAGGCATTTAAACTACCACATAATATCCTAGGGGTGAAAATTCCCCCACACGAGGTTAGACAAGCCACTTACCTCAACTCTGGTACCAAACCGCTAAGAAATAACTCTCTTGCCGTGAATGTCGGCCTCCACAGGTGTAGTATCTGATAAAAATCAATAGAATCGCATCAAAATAGGCCAATTGGGCATTACCCAATCAAAATAACTCAAAATACACCAAAACCCACAAGTTGCCAAAACCCGACTTCCGGTACGCTTATCAAAAAATCACCAAAATTATATATTCGGGTTCCTTATCTCAATATGAGTCCGTGCATATAAAATTTATCGAAATCGGACTCCGTTTGACCATTCAAATCAAAGGTTTTCTAAAATTTAGGCATAGGGCTCAAACCCACCTTTAATCTCCCATTTTCAGTGAAATAATCACGGATTCCATGATAAACCAACGAATTAAGGTCAAGAGACTTACCCCCGATGATCTCCCGATGATATCCTAGCGTTTCCCCTTCAAAATCCTCCCTTGGAGCTCAAAAATGGCGTTTTGCGAATGAGGGTCGCGGGTAGACTGTTCTGGACTTAAATCCACTGCCAGACATCTTTACTCTATGCGATCGCATGAACACTGTTGCGATCGCATAGAACAAATTATGACCCTCGCCAAATTACTCTATGCGATTGCATAATCCTCAATGCGATCGCAATGCTCACCAATAATATACCTGTGCGATCGCATACCATGCTCCGCGATCGCATAGGACAAAAGCTGGGCCTGGGACCCCCTTCTCTATACACTATGCGATCGCATAGGACTGAACGCGATCGCAGAGCACAACCTTCCAGAACTATGCGATCGCATATCCACTCCCGCGATCGCATAGAACAAACACTTGGCCTCTTCAAAACCTTCTATGCGATCGCATTAGCCCATTGCGATCGCATAGAGCATTCGTCTGCAGCA
This sequence comes from Nicotiana noctiflora, assembly GCA_032618575.1. Classification (NCBI taxonomy): domain Eukaryota; kingdom Viridiplantae; phylum Streptophyta; class Magnoliopsida; order Solanales; family Solanaceae; genus Nicotiana; species Nicotiana noctiflora. The sequence goes on along the minus strand of JASVEL010005105.1, from coordinate 197,912 downwards.
CACACCAGCCAGTTAACAGCATTTCCAAAATGCATGGATTAGCCCGATTGGACCCCCGGATTCACCCCGAGACCCCCGGGACCCCAACAAAAACCACCAACCTACTCCAAAACATGATACGAACTTATTCCAATCATAAAAACACGTCTAACAATATCAAAACCCATAATTCACATCGAATTCAAGCCTAAATTTCTTAAAACTTTTCGAATTGCACAATCGATCTAAAACCCGACCAAACGACGTTCGAATGACCTGAAAATTTGCGGACATATCCAAAATCACATAACGAAGCTACAAAAAAAAATATTCGGAATTCAATTCCGACCCCCGGATCAAAATCTCACCTATCGTTCGGATTTGCCAAAATTTCAAACTTCGGCATTTCAAGCCTAATTGAGCTACGGACCTCCAAAATACATTCCGAACGCGCTCCCAACCCCGAAATCACCCAACGGAGCTAATGGAACCATCGGATTCCCGTTCCGAGGTCGTCTTAACATTGTTCCGGTTACGGACCATTTTCTAACTTTAAAGCTCTCATTTAGGGACTAAGTGTCCCAAAAATGCTCCAAATTTCAGAACCGACTCTCCCGGCAAACCACAATAGCAGAAATGAACTTAGGGGAACAGTTAAATTGGGGATTGGGGCGTAATTTTCCAAAACGACCGGCCGGGTCGTTACAGAATAACAAACAACTAAACTAAAGATAATAAAAAAAATAGATAAAGATAGAAGAAGAGAAATACCTTGAGAGAAAAGTAAGAAACAAAACGGACTTGGACCACTTTGGAATTGAAATGTTTGAGGCCAAACGGGCTTTAAACGAGTGTTCTCGAGTGAGAACACCTCGACTAATACCCATTGAAACCTCAAATATCCTCAAACAAGCTCAAAAATTCTCCTAGGGTTCTTGAGGGCTCAGATTAGGGTTCAAGTGGCTAGGGCTCGATTCAAAGGAAAATGAGAGTAGATCGGGGATGGGGAGGTTATGGTGATAGTGTGGTGTGAAGATGGAGGTGTTTTGGAAAGTCTTGTTTTCCGGCGAACTTTGATCCGATATTCGAAGGGATTGGAGGCGATTCGAGAAAAACTAAGGTCTGATTCGAAGAGAGGGAGGTAAGGTGGTTCTAGGGTGTTAAACTGAGAGTCATTGGCCTACCGAAACCGTCGTGAGGCGATTTTCGGTAGGCGAAAGACGGCAGTAGGCGGCGGTGTTATGTCGTCTCTAACGGAGATGGGTGATATTAGGGGGAATGAGATGGGGCAATAGGGTATGGGGGTTTTGGTATAGGGGATATTGAGCAATTAATCTGGGCCGTTGGATGGTGGGAACCAACGGTCCAGATCGAGTCACTTGAACAGAACGGGGTCGTTTTGGATTTCAGCGTGGCGGGCTGAGACGGGTAACGGATTGGGTCGTTTAAACGGGTAGGGTAGATGGAAAATCAACCGTTGGATTGACATGGATGGTCGGTTGAGATTTCAAGTTACAAAACGACGTAGTTTCATCATCATACCACGTTGTTTCGCCCACTTCTGAGGGTAATCACATTGGACTGAGTATAGGGGTGTTTTGAGCCTAGATTTGGTCAAGTTTGGGTTGGCCCAATCCAGTTTTCTTTTATTTCATTTTGTTTCTTTTCTTTTTATTCCCAATTTAAATAAAAACCAAAATTCCTATATTAAATTATAAAACCAAATTTAACTTGGAATATTAATTAGCTCTTAATAATAATGATCACACATAATAAAATAAAGAAAAATCACACAATTTGACATAAACACTAAAACGCGAAGTACATTATTTTTGTGATTTTTTTTTCAATTTGTATAATGAACTTAATTACTCCTAATTGTAGAATGAAATCCTAAATGCGCATGCAACCTATAATTTTTGTTATTTTCCTTTTATTTAAACGTATAAACATGCACGGACATATGCAAATAATGACATAAAATACCACGAAATTTCACAAAAAGGCACACAATAAAAACAAAAATTTTTGTTTTGATTTCTTTGGGAGCAGTTCATATAGGGCAAAAATCACATGCTCACAGCTTCCCCTCTTTGCCCGTAAACACGAAAAGTTTTCGTACAAAGACAAAGTGATCGGATACGAGCAATTTTTACCTATTTGTGTACTCCGTGTGAAGCATTTTTTGAAAGATTTGATCGAACCTTTGCTTCAAAAGGTCTCCTACATATCTTGGGCTAAACAGGAATCAAGTCAATGTAGTTCGGGAAGTTTCGGTAACTGGGACTACCAAGGGATTGTGGTTCTGCTGTTACTGTCGTTGCATGCCGTTACCACTGCTTTATTGATCTCCTTATTACACCATGCTAAAAAAGAAAACAAGAAGCTAGGCTAGCCTACGAATCACAAGATCCTATCTATCTTCAACTTGTTTTAGTCGCCTTGATTTCTTCTCGACTTGTGTTTCCTCCGGTGCTTCTTTCTCCCGCAAACTTAGGGATGACACTGGCCTTCTGCTTTTCTGAATACCAGTTTTCATCGTCTTGCTCAATCTGCTAGGGATACAACTTTTTTTGTCAAGTCTGTTATGCTGGGGACAACCAAGTTCGAAGGCTGCTCCTTTCCAGATTTGTCTTATCTTTCTTCTGACGCATGCGCTCGAATTTGTGCTCGGAACTCTTGTTATAACCTTCCGCTTCAGGGTGGGTTATTGGTTTCAAGACCCGCAATGTAAAGAGTTTTTCCGGCCACTGTTGCCTTCTTTCACACTTCTGAATCCGGATTTGTGCTAGGGATCTTCTAATGTGACATTCTGCCTTCATGGTGGGTCGCTGGTTTCAAGACCTGCAATGTAAAGACTAAAATATATTCCTCTTGTTATATAGGTGGGTGCCTATTATCATAAAGACATAAAATTATTCCACTTATTATACAGGTGGGCGCCTATTTATCTAAAACATGAAAATATTCCGCTTGTTATACAGGTGGGCGCCTATTTATCAATAAAAAATATTCCGCTTGTTATACAGGTGGGCGCCTATTTATCTAAAATATGAAAATATTCTGCTTGTAATACAGGTGGGTGCCTATTTATCAAAAACAAAATATTCCGCTTGTTATACAGGTGGGCGCCTATTATCATAAAGACATAAAATCATTCCACTTATTATACAGGTGGGCACCTATTACTCTAAAGACATGCAAAAGTATTCTGCTAGTTGTACAGGTGGGTGCATGTTTATCTAAAACATGAAAATATTTCGCTTATTATAAAGGTGGGCGCCTATTATCATAAAGACGTAAAATTATTCCACTTATTATACATGTGGGCGCCTATTATTCTAAAGACATGCAAAATTATTCCGTTTATTATACAGGTGGACGCCTGTTTATCTAAAGACATGAAAAATATTCCGCTTATTATACATGTGGGCGCCTGTTATTCTAAGGACATGAAAAATTATTCCGCTTATTATACAGGTGGGCGCCTGTTATTCTAAGGACATGAAAAATATCCCGCTTATTATACAGGTGGGCGCCTAAGGACATGAAAAATATTTCGCTTATTATACAGGTGGGCGTATGTTATTCTAAGGACATGAAAAATTATTCCGCTTATTATACAGGTGGGCGCCTGTTATTCTAAGGACATGAAAAATTATTCCGCTTATTATACAGGTGGGCGCTTGTTATTTTAAGGACATAAAAAATATTTTGCTTATTATACAGGTGGGTGCCTATTATTCTAAGGACATGAAAACTATTCCGCTTATTATACAGGTGGGCGCCTATTTATCTAAAGACATGAAAATGTATTTGAACTTCCTTCCTCGTTCAACCAAGAAATTTTTTGACAACGGCATAAAATTTTCTGCCCCAGTTTCGGTGACCTTCCTTGTGGCGTGTTTTCTTTCCATCTCCAACCTTTATTTTACTGTAAGATCAAAGAAAATCTTGTTAGATTAAATATTGGCGAGTGATCTTGACACTCCTGCTAGGGAATTGTTTTTTTTCCTTTTCTTGCTATGTGCCTCCCAATTGGTTGGGGATAATATTACTTGTTGGGGATGATTTATATGTTGGGGATGGACTTTCCATTCATCTGTTTCCCTCTCTTTTGTTTCAAAACACTTTGGGGAGTCTCTTCAACTCCAAAACCACTCTCTTTAAGAGTTTCCCTTTCCTTCAATACTGCACGGTGTCACACCTCCCTTATTTACTACCTTTCATTTTCCCGAAAAAATGAGAATAAGGTATACCTCGATAATTACCGATGCACCCGGGAAGGGATATAATAACAACGATGAAGGAGTTTTTCCAATTTAAGGACAATCAGATCGGGATTTATTTAAAATTTCAAAGTCGCCACTTGGGAAGATAATGGTGTCCCAAGTCACCGGTTAATCCCGAATCCGAGGAAGTTGACTCTGTTTTAACAGTCCGTGCAACAAGAAATCCGGATAAGGAATTCTATTAACCCGGGAGAAGGTGTTAGGCACTCCCGGGTTCCGTGATTTCAGCACAGTCGCTCAACTGTCATTTTTTATTTTATTTTATTTCACTATATGCTTTTTACAACGTGTGCATGTTTTGTTTTTAATATTTTTTATGGCTTGCGACGTCGTGGAAACGTATTTCGAGTCACACCGCAACTAGTACGCCTATGACTTTAACATGTTTTTGCTTCGCCAAGACTTAAGATTTGAGTCACATTAAATGTGCACTCATATTATGGAAAGTATATTTTAAAATCGTACCTAAAGCGTCTAACGGCTTATTATACTCTTAGAAAGACCGTGGAATTTGCTAAACGGTCTTCCCAAATCTATCACTTATTATTATTTATATGGGGGGCCCGCTTGTTTTGTTCTTATACGAGGCTCGTCCCGTTAATTTTAAATAGTCCAATCCTAACGAATACTACATTGTCTATTTTTGGTTTATCCTTAGTCATTTTTAATTATGTCATAGTTTTCAGAATCATATCTAGGCCTTATTATTAATGTTTTTAGGCCTGGACGTTTGAGGGCTCGAATTCAATAGACCAGCTTGCATATCTGGGTTTCAGAAACCCAGAATATGCTGAAGTCATTATTCAAAAGCCCAAATATAAATCTAATTGGATCTAGGCCTGCGTTGTTCTTCAGGCCCAGACTAAACGAAAGAAAAAGAAGAATAACAGAATTGGAATTTCATGATATATACAGATACTCAAATTCAGTAGAAGAATCAACCAGATTGTATTTATTTCAGAAGGGAAAGAGAAGTGCAGAATTAACTATATCAAATATAAATCACCACTATCTAACACTAATCGAATCTAAACAACATACTACTTTTCCTTCATACTTTATTAAGAGCAATGCTACTCAACCATACGAATTGAACTGTTATTAATCACTAGTAATTCATACTATTTGATTATAATTATTGATTACAAATTGAACTCAAACATTAGGCTATTTGTGTTAACTATTCCGATCAGTCATGTGATGCTTAACTTTGTAATCAACTACTGATTTTAACTTACGCCATTTCCAATTGTTGTTGAACTGTTGAAATGAAGAGATAGACTAAAACTAAGTAATTATCATGTTCTAATCCATGTTATTACTGTCGTTACTATGCAGGTTACAAAACTATTTTTAAGCTAAGTGAGTTGGTTTAACTAATTAACCTGTTTTTAAAACTAAATCTAGGTGATTACGGCTATTTATACTCTAATCTATATTCTATCTATTACATTTTAGTTGTATGACTTTAGTCTCATTGTATCAGTTATTACAAGCATTCCCTATCAAGTTACAATGATCTAATTATGCGATAAATAAGAACATATAAAATATAACAGAAACAATCTTTTCTGAAATCAACTTATAGTATTCATTTCTTCATATCAGCTGCCAATTACATGTTTGGGTAAGAGCTGTGTACCTGATTCAGCAAACTAAATCTATGATTCTAGGAATGCAAATGAAGAAGGATAGTCAAATGATCACAGCAGCAGAATCAACAGAGCAAAACACAGCAGCACAATGGAATCAACAGAGTAAATCACAACAAACACAATTGAATAGCATAGTCGAATGTAGTCTTCAAGCTCAGCAAATAAATAATCCAACAGCAGACTTGAACAAAACCCAACAGAATCCAACAATGAAGAATAATAGAAGGTCCTAATTGAGTTTTAGAACTATGCTCGACTATACCCAGGAATTCACTCTCAATTTATGATATTTCACTCTTAATTTCAGAATTTTTCTCTGAATTTCCCGAATCCAGCGCTTTTTCAGGCTTAGTTACAACCTATTTATAGATGTTATTGGTGAAATTTTGAGGGGAAAATTCAAAAATCTTATTACCAATTCCTTCCCTTAATTCTTTTATTAACTACCCCTTTTCAGATTTGAAATGCCTTCCAGCCCTTGCTAGAAGGTTCTACGGTGATCATTTTGCTTCTATTAAGGGTCTATTACTATAGTACCCTCACTTGCTAAGGATTTTAATAATTAAGCCTTTTTATTGGGTCTGTTTTACCCTTTGTTTTGTGCATTATTGCATAAATACTAGGCCTGAATGTCTAATTTATCGCTGCAGGCTCTATTAAATCTACAACTATGCCAGTTTTTATTTCTTTTTATACCCCTGCTACTTCTTATTAATTACCCGACCTGTTAAAGGTCTGGATGTTCTGAATTTAACTGTTATTTAACTGATGGCCATCAATTACAAGTTATTTAAGACTTGGCCAAGTTTTAAACCTTAATACCTTTCAATTTTAACCTCTTTAAAGAGGTAACCTTTTACTATTAATACCTAATTGGAATTGGATTTGCAGGACTAGCCTGCTTCTTATTTAGAATTACAGAATTAGCCACTCTATTGTTTTGACTTAGACTTGCAGAATTAGTCACTTTTAGACTTAGGCTTTAGACTTGCAGAATTAGCCACTTTAGACTTAGGCTTAGCTTTGTAGAATTAGCCACTCCAATGTCTCAGGAGTGGCTTTATTAATCAAATAATCCTTAAGTCATTTCAATTGTAGTCAACTTAGGTTATTTTTCAATTTTAGCCAATTAGATTACTTTCAATACTAGCCAATTAACTAATTAGTTATCTATTACCGCTATAACCAATACCCTAAAGCACAGTAGAATTAATCATAGTCTAACACATGAATCTATTAAAAATACAGCCCACTTATATCAATTTGCACACATAGCCACAGTCAAAAATCATTTATCATTTAACCAAAACTCAGAGGGAAATTAGATAATGGTTGAATCTCAATTAAACGACTCATAACATCAGATTTAAGCATAGCTAACAAATCCAACATAAGAAAGCATACTCACAACACATTCATGCACAGACTTATAAAAAAACCTAAGAGGCTCAAATATATCAGTTAAGCATAATAGATAGGATTTGATGATAGGCTAATGATAGCAAGTTTATTAGACTAGAATATGCAAAGACTCATAGAAATCAGAAGATAAAACCATTAAAAGCATGTTATAATAGAAAACATATAAAAAAATGAAATAATCAGAAGATAAAAGATGAAGAGATTTTAACAACTAAACATGAAAAAGTATTAAATACAACTAAAAAGGAAATCAATTTAAACAAAGAAAACATGCTAGCAATCAAAACAGAAGAAAACAGGAGAGAAGGGCCTTAGCTTAGCAGGATTTGTCTCCTGAGCTTCTCTTATTCTTTTGTTTCTTTTCTTTTCCTTTTCTTGTTTCTTTTTCTTTTCTTTTCTTCCAGTTTCTTTTAGACTTCAGAGACTTGAAGTCTTTATTTTCCAGATTTTCTCAAACCAAGTTGTTTTCTGGGATTTTGTGGTAAAAGGAGTGTTAGAAGTGTAAAGGGGTATGTTTTGGGGAGTGGGTATCATTTGAGAGTTCGCCGGAGGTAGGGTTCCGGCGAGCTTGTTTTGAATATTCGAACACTTCTGGTGCCATTTGAGGGAAACCACCTACGTGGGGTGAAATATCCCCCCGTAGTGATTAAATGATGTTAATTTGGGAGATTGGTTCAAGGTTTGAAGGTCATCGAAAAAGATTCCGGTGGCCGGGTTTTCAAGAAAGAGGGATTTTTTCTGGTTTTCTTAAGGTTTCAGGGGGGGTTTTGGGTGAAGAAGAAAGAGAACAAGGGTTTTGGGGTCAAGGGTGACCGGAGACGGCCATTGATGCCGGCCAGTCTCCATGGGAACGGAGAAGGAGATGAAGAAGAAGATGAAGGTGAAGGGCGGCTAGGGTTTGGGGTTGATGTAAAATGATCGGTCTCTAAAGGAGACTGGGATTATATACCCTAAAAGGCCTGTGCGATCCTGGCCCTTAGATCACTCTTGATCAACGGCCAGGATCAAAAAATCCCATACGCCGTCGTTTGATTGTTAATGAAGACAGCCTGGTCTCCGTCACATCAACTTAGATGGACGTCGAGGATTAGATTGACAATACTGCGTCGATTGGTTTAATTAAAGAGATTCAAAATTGTCCGTTTGATCAATTATACAGACGGCCAGGATTAAATCTCTATAAATTTGGACCGAACACAATAGCTTATTTGGGCTAATGTATTTTGGGCTTGACACTTTGGCCCAATTATTGTATTTTTATGTATGTTTGTGTATTTTAATTATTTTTCTGTATTTTTCTTGTTCTATTTTATTCTTCTCTTTTTATATTCCTTTCAATTATTAATTCTCTTTTATTTTCCTATTTCTTTAATTTTTCTGGTATTTTTTGACATTCTTTGCTATTTTTCTTTATTTTTCCGGTATATTTGTATTTTTTATTGATTTTCATTAATTCTTTTATTTTGTGACATTTTCTAATTATCCTATTTTTAATTTTTAAATTTTTGAATTTCTAATTGTTTCAATCACAAACATACACTTTATTTCAATTAAGCACATAATTGCAAATCAAAAATATTATTTATTTTAATGTTGGAATTTATTTACCTAGGGCAAAAATCACGTGCTCACAGCTGCCCCTCTTTGCTCGGGAACACGAAGAGTGTCAGTGCAAAGACAAGTGAGCAGTAATGAGAGATTTTTTCCCACTAGCATATTCTGTAAGAAGCATTTTGAAAACCTTTTGACCGCACCGTGCTTCAGAGGTTGCCTACATATCCTAGGCTAAACAGGAATCAGGTCAGTGTAGTTTGGAAAGGTTTGGTAGTTTGAAACTACCAAGACTTTGCTGCTACTACTACTATTGCTATGACCATTGACTTACTCCTTATTAGACCAGGGATAAAATGAAAAATGAAGAACCTATTCTAAGCTATAATCCTATGAATTACAATGATTCCTATCTACTTCTTGTCTTCTTATTTTTTCTTGATTTTCCATCTCTTATGCTATCATCCTTCTTTTTGTTGATTTTTGATTTATTCTCTTGCCTCTCATATATTGCTTCTTTCCCTTCGGCGTGACTTCCTATTGTATTCCCTGCTTCTGGGTTGATACGTGCTTAAAACAAAAACAAAACAACGAAAACTTTTCCTCTGCCCCAATGTGGGCTTTTCACATGTCATGGTGTTACTCATGTTAGATAAAACAAATTAAAATTGCAGAAATGTATTCCCTTGTTATACAGGTGGGCGCCTGAAAAGAAATTAAAATTGCTTACAGGTGGGCGCCTGAACAGAAATTAAAATTGCAGAAATGTATTCCCTTGTTATCCAGGTGGGCGCCTGATACATGAAATTAAAATTGCAGAAAAGTATTCCCTTATTATCCAGGTGGGCGCCTGATGCATGAAAATGAAAATGCAAAATATATTCCCTTGTTATCCAGGTGGGCGCCTGATGCATGAAAATAAAAATGCAGAAAATATTCCTTTGTTATCCAGGTGGGCGCCTAATGAATGAAAATGAAAATGCAGAAAATATTCCCTTGTTATCCAGGTGAATGCAGAAAATATTCCCTTGTTATCCAGGTGGGCGCCTGATGCATGAAAATAAAAATGCAAAAAATATTCCCTTGTTATCCAGGTGGGCGCATGATGCATGAAAATAAAAATGCAGAAAATATTCCCTTGTTATCCAGGTGGGCGCCTGATGCATGAAAATGAAAATAGAAAATATTCCCTTGTTATCCAGGTGGGCGCCTGATGCATGAAAATGAAAATGCAGAAAATATTCCCTTGTTATCCAGGTGGGCGCCTTGATGCATGAAAATGAAAATTCAGAATATATTCCCTTGTTATCCAGGTGGGCGCCTGATGCATGAAAATAAAAATGCAGAAAATATTCCTTTGTTATCCAGGTGGGCGCCTAATGCATGAAAATAAAAATGCAGAAAATATTCCATCAGTTTGATAACTGGGGTACGAGTTTTGAAAAGACAATACCTCCTTGCTGTTTTTGGGTAATTTTCTTGTTTGACTGAATGAGTCCTTCTCTACGGATTCCTCCTTTATTGCTGTACTTGTTTTTTTGTGTTTTTCTTCTTCCACATTAGTCATATTCACTTTGAAGTGATTAGTGAGAATTTGAATCTTTTTATTCCTGTCTAAATCAGAGACATCTTATTAGTTATAAAATGTTGGCAACTGGCATTTCGTTGATTTTGCTTCTACTGCCTGCCTCTTCTTGCTTTATTCTACTATGCAGCCCTTTGTCAAATTTCTACATCTTTTCCTCTCCAATCTCCTTTTTGTCTTTCTTTTGTTTCTTCTCTTTCCCTTTTTTTCATTTTCCTTTGGCTTTGATTGCCATCCTTTTGTTTTTCTTTTATTTTCTCTCTGGCTCAACGTTATTACGCCTCTTAACATAAGAAGTTAGCTTCCATTGGGCAACTGGTTTTGATCAATAAAATGCAGAAAAATATGAATTTGAAAGAGATAATGGTATTTTGCAGTAGAGACAAAACTTATCTGGGTATGACGGCTGATTCCTCTGACCATGTCGTGTATTTACACTCCGACCGAGTCTGTCGAATCGAATTGTCATTATCTCAACTCCAACTTTTCTTTCAACCCAAACCAATCTTATTTTTTGCTATTTTTCTTTTTCCACAAAAATAGTCCTCGCAATTGCCTTACGGTGCCGGTTAAGCTTTTTACCAATAAGACTCTCTCATTTATTCTCTCAATCTCATAGTCGCCTTACGGTGCCGGTTAAGGTTTTCACCGATAAGACTCTCTCATTTTTAATCTTTTCACCGATAAGACTGTCTCATTTTTATTCTCTCAATCTCGCAATCGCCTTACGGTACCAGTTAAGGTTTTCACCGATAAGACTCTCTCATTTTTATTCTCTCAATCTCACAATCGCCTCACGGTGCCGGTTAAGGTTTTCACCGATAAGACTCTCTCATTTTTTATTTTTATTTTTGTTCTTTTGTTTTCTGAACCACCGGTACTGTCCATGCCCTATTTTCCTTATTCTCATTGTATTTGTCATTTTCTTGAAATTGATTAGAAGGTATTTCTTTGGACTGTAATGTGGCTTTTGGATGGGTTCATAAAGAAGGGGTATAAAAGTCTCAAAATTTACGAGGGTTCAAAAATATTTACAACTCTCGGAATCACAAACATAACTTCTGCCCTAGTTTCAATATGTTGGGGAATCTTGGATTTTATTTTTATCATAACTAAACCTCAGTGAGGCTCCCTTTCGGGATCAAGTCAAAACGTAGTTCGGACCACGTTCTTATTCATTGTTGCGTCTTGACTTTTTCCCGATTTTCTTTTGTCTTTTGTATGCATTTTCTTTTGTTTGCATTTTGCTTTTCCTTTTTTTCTTTTCTTTTTGTCTCTTTGTTTTTTTTTTCTTTTTTTTCATCAATTTTCATTTTTCTTTTTTTGCATCATGAAAGATTCTGAGAGAGGGATATGAAAGAACAAAACAAATAAGGCTCAATGGGGATGTCAATGGATAGAGTGTTTGGATAGAGAATAAAATATCTTCATCATTTCAATTCCAAAATAATGACAAACACAATTATACAAATGAAAAGGAATCATACATAATATCTCTTGACTGTATCTGAATTGATAGCAGTCTCTACACATTTTCCTTCAACATCAGTCAGATATAGGGCTCCATTGGACAATACCCGTGATACCATGAACGGTCCTTGCCAGTTCGGTGCAAATTTGCCTTTCGCTTCAGTCCAATGCGGCGCCTCAATACCAATTGTCCCACTTCAAAATTCCAAGGACGTACCTTCTTATTGTATGCTCTGGCCATTCTCTGTTGATATAATTGCCCATGGCAAACCGCTGCTAACCTCTTTTCGTCAATCAAATTCAATTGTTCCAACCGGGCCTTTACCCATTCATCATCATCGATTTCAGCCTCGGCTATGATTCGAAGAGATGGTATCTCTATTTCTACGGGTATAACTACCTCTGTTTCATACACCAACGAATAGGGTGTGGCACCGATTGAAGTATGTATGGTTGTACGATAACCCATAAGAGTGAAAGGTAACTTTTCATGCCAATGCCTTGACTCTTCTACCATTTTTCTGAGAATCTTCTTTATATTCTTATTCGCAGCTTCTACCGCTCCATTCACTTTCGGCCTGTAAGGTGTAGAGTTACGATGCAGGATTTTGAATCTTTGACATGCTTCTGCCATGAGGTGACTGTTCAGATTTGCACCATTGTCTGTGATAATTACTTTAGGAATTCCAAAGCGGCATATGATATTTGTATGCACGAAATGCACCACTGCCTTCTTTGTCACTGCCTTAAATGTCTTTGCCTCCACCCATTTGGTGAAATAATCAATCGCGACCAAGATAAATCTGTGCCCATTAGATGCTGCAGGCTCTATTGGTCTGATGACAGCCATGCCCCAGGCAACAAATGGCTAGGGTGCAGACATTGTATGCAACTCATAGGGTGGAGAGTGAATCAAATCTCCGTGTATTTGACATTGATGGCATTTCCTCACATATGTAATACAATCACGCTCCTTGGTGAGCCAATAATATCCTGCTCTCAGTATTTTCTTCGCTAAAAATGTATCCGCTCATATGAGGTCCGCCAGCTCCCGCATGTACCTCATCCATAATTTTGTCAGCTTGCTGCGCGTCTATGCATCTCAATAACCCCAAATCTGTTGTTCTTTTTTATACAACTCCTCCACTGAGGAAAAATCCATTTGTCAATCGTCTTATAGCCCTTTTCTGATCCTCAGTGGCTTGTTCTGGGTACTTCCCTGTCTTTAAGTATTCTTTGATATACGACTCTCCATCAAGTTCTTCTTCCACGGCAAAACAGTAAGTATTTTGATCATGCACCTGTATCTGTAGTGGATCTACATAAGCTTTATCTGGATGACGCAACATGGAGGATAATGTGGCTAAAGCATCTGCTACTTCATTGTGCATTCTTGGGATGTGTTTGAACTCTATAGATTGAAATCTCCGGGATAGTTCATGTAGACATTGTCGATAAGGTATCAACTTTAAATCTCTTGTCTCCCATTCTCCCTGAATTTGATGTATCAAAAGATCCGAGTCACCCATGACCAAAATCTCTTGAAAACCCATATCTATTGCCATCCTCAATCCCAATATGCATGCTTCATATTCAGCCATATTGTTGGTGCAGAAAAATTGAAGCTGAGCGGTAACGGGATAATGCTGACCCGTTTCTGAAATAAGTACTGCTCCAATTCCCACTCCCTTACTGTTGACGGCTCCGTCGAAGTACATTCTCCAACCTGGCTTATCATCTTGATCTACTTCTTCAACATTCATTGCTTCCTCATCCGGAAAATATGTTTTTAGCGGCTCATATTCATCATCCACTGGGTTTTCTGCTAGATATTCTACAACTGCTTGCGCCTTTATTGACGTACGTGTTACATAGATGATGTCAAATTCTGTGAGCAGAATCTGCCATTTAGCAAGTCTTCCTGTAGGCATAGGCTTCTGAAATATATACTTAAATGGATCTACTTGTGATATCAAATATGTAGTATAAGCTGACAGGTAATGTTTCAGTTTCTGAGCAACCCAGGTTAGAGAACAACACGTTCTTTCCAACTGAGTGTATTTTACCTCATAAGATGTGAACTTTTTACTGAGGTAATATATCGCCTGCTCTTTCTTTCCCATCTCATCATGCTGCCCAATACGCAGCCAAAAGAATTGTCCAGCACAGTCAAATACAAGATCAGAGGTCTTCCCGATTCTGGAGGAACTAATACGGGAGGATTGGCCAAATATTCTTTAATCTTGTCAAAGGCCTATTGGCATTCATCGTTCCAATTTACCGCAGCATCTTTCTTCAACAATTTGAAAATAGGCTCACATATTGATGTCAACTGAGCAATAAACCTACTGATATAGTTCAACCTGCCTAATAAACTCATCACTTCTTTCTTATTCTTCGGTGGAGGCAAATTCTGGATTGATTTTATCTTTGACGGATCTAATTCAATACCACGTCGGCTTACTATAAACCCCAATAACTTTTCTGAAGGCACCCCGAAAGCACACTTTGCTGGATTGAGCTTGAAATTATATCTTCGAAGCCTCTGGAAAAACTTTCTCAAATCCTTGACATGGTCACATTGCTTTTTGGACTTAATGATGACATCGTCCACATATACTTCTATCTCTCGGTGTATCATGTCATGGAACATAGTAGTCATTGCCCTCATATATGTAGCCCTAGCATTCTTCAACCCAAACGGTATCACCCTGTAACAATATGTTCCCAAGGCGTGATAAAAGCTGTCTTTTCTGCATCTTCTTCGTCCATCGGGATCTGATGATAACCCGCATAACAATCCACAAAAGAGCCAATTTCATGCTTGGTGCAATTGTCAATCAATATATGGATATTTGGCAATGGAAAATCATCTTTTGGACTAGCCTTATTAAGGTCCCTGTAGTCAACGCACACCCTGGTTTTTCCATCCTTCTTCGGAACTGGCACAACATTAGCTAACCAGGCGGGATATTTAGTGACCCGTATAACATTCGCCTTGAATTTCTTGTTAACTTATTCTTTTATCTTCACACTGATGTCTGTTTTAAACTTTCTTAGCTTCTGTTTCACGGGCCGGCATTCCGGATAAATAATTTATGTACCACCAGATGAGTACTGAGTCTGGGCATGTCATCATAGGACCAAGCAAATATGTCCTTGTACTCATGTAACAACTTGATTAGATCTTCTCTGAGGGAAGCCTCTAAATGTACACTGATCTTTGTTTCCGGACATTCTCCTCACTTCCCAGATTAATAGATTCTGTCTCGTTTAAGTTCGGTTTGGGTTTTTCCTCATAATGATTCAAATTTTTACTGATTTCCTCCAGTATTTCCTCATCCTCATATTCTACTTCATGTTCACTTTCAATTTCCTGTATAACTATTCGATTATCAAGACTGGACCGGGAATCCTTCATGCATGACATATCATCGGAATCAGCAAATATTGAACCGTACAAAAGAAGAAAAATAAAATACGGCAAAAATGGAAGAAAGAAAGAAATTGCATTTCATTGATTTTTTTTCAAAAAGGTAACAAGCATTGGATACATTTGTTTTTGATGGGGTGTGGGATTACAAAACAAAACACTTTTGGGGAAATGAAATATTTAAAGCTAACTACCACAACTCCCTCCTGATCGGAAAAGGAGTAGCTTCCCAGTTATTAAGCGCAATGCCGGGTCGCACGAACTGAACATCCTTTTATCTCGTTCCCTCACCCATCTCCAACATATTCACATCTTCGAAAAGCATCTCGAACCTTGCTAGGAGTTCCGTATCCGGTCTTATTTCAGCACGACTTGGCATAACAGTCGCCAAATGTCTTCGTGTACCAGGCCTAGTAAAGGAATCGGATAATTTTGGAATAGGTTTTGGGAGGGACCAACTTTTCTTCTTCATTTTATTGGCTCTTTGATTATCGGCAACAGTAGGCTTAAAACCGAGACCAAAAGTGTCATTACTTCCCGGCAAGTGGATTGGTTGTGTTATACCTTGTAGAGTTACCCCCAAACCTTTCCCTGGTGCAAACCCATTTCTTATCATTTCCTTGGCTACCATCACGGATGTAGGAGCCGCTGTGGGAATCGTCATGTTCTCCCTTTCGGATATTTTATTAACTACCACAGTATCCATGACTTGATATACCCACTGGCCCTTATCTCCTTCAGTTTCTTCGAATGGTGTTATAGTATAGCAGACATCATCATCTCCGTGCACTATGATCTCTTGTTGTTCCCATTCAAATTTCACCATCTGATGCAGAGAGGATGTTACAGCTTTCGGCGCGTAGGTCCACGGATGTCCCAATAACAGATTGCAAGAAACAGCAACATCTAGCACTTGGAACTCCACAGTGAAGTCCATCGTTCCGATAGTAATTTGCAATACAATGTCCCCTACAGTATTCTTGCCTCCTCCATCAAAGCCCCGTACACACACACTGTTCCGATGAATTCTATCAGGATTGACCTTCAGCTTTCCCAAGGTTGAGAGTGGGCAAATATTGGCACTTGACTCGTTGTCCACCAGAACACGGGTAACTACAGATTCTTCACACTTGACTGTGAGATATAGTGCTTTGTTATGCTCCGTTCCTTCAAGCGGTAACTCATTATCTGAAAATGTTATCTTGTTTGTCTCAAAGATATTATTCGTGATTTTCTTAAAATGGCATACTGAAATCTTCTCAGGCACATGTGTTTCGTTCAGAATTTTCATCAACGCCTTCCTGTGCTCTTCAGAATGAATTAGCAATGATAATAATGAAATTTGCGCAGGCGTTTTTCTCAATTGCTCCACTATTGAATAGTCCTGAGCCTTCATCTTTTTCAAGAACTCTTCCACTTCCTCTTCAGTAACTACCTTCTTTACATGAGTCGGGTTCTCCTCTACCACTTTTGTCTTTCTTAACTCTTCCGAGGCAAAGCATCGCCGGAGCGAGTTAAGCCATGTGTTTCATTGACTTCTCCTTTAACCTCCTTCCCTTTGTACATCACTGTAACTTTATTATAGTTTCACGGTATGGCCTTGGTGTTCACAACTGGCATCTGCACCACCGGTTTGATAACCACAGGTTCCACATAAGCTCCCTTCACGGTCAACAAAGGCTTAGTTCCCGGCACTACTATTTTCACGGGCTCAACCACTGATGGTTTCTTTATTGGCAACTCAGCTAATGCTTTCTCTTTTTCAACTTCTCCTTCTGCCTTGTTATTACCTTTAATCATCATCATTGATTGAGAAGGTTTTTTACTACTCTCTCCTTGCTCCAACTCTATCATATGCGTCTCATGATGGGCTGGCAATGGATTCTGTGTAATATTGGGAGTTTCCGGAGCCTGCACCTTGATCCTCCTGGTATCAATAAGCTCCTGTATGGCGGACTTTAAGTGCCAACACTTTTCTGTATCATGCCCCGTCGCCCTGGAACAATATTCACATCGGACTGATTGGTCAGGATTTCTGGGTGGTGGGTTTGGAATTTTTGGCTCAATAGGGCTTAGCATCCCTAGCTCTCTCAGGCGGTGAAAAAGACTGGTATATGACTCCCCTAACAGAGTGAATTTTTTCTTTCCTTGGGCTCTGTTTCCTCTTACTTCCGGATCTGGACGGAAATTGGGTCTATTTGGATTTTTGTATGTTTTGGATCGCGGGTAAGTATTTTGTGCGTGGTATATGTTTTGTGGAGCTGGGGTGCGCCATACATGTGGAGGCGGTGGGTAATGTTGAGCATGTGGGACGGAAAAATGTGGAGTGGTGGGAGGATAATATAGTGGAGGTGGGTTGTAGGGTGGTGGTGGATATGGTTGGTATGGACGAGGTGGATGATGATATGTATTGGGGCCCTCTGAGACCACGATCTACCTTCGATGATCGCAACTTCCTCCTTCTTCTTTTTGCCAATTGGTCCCCCAGTTCCGGTTTCTATTGCCTAGTTTGTGGCCTTAATAGCCGAATAACTCATGACTTTATAAGTTTTTAACCCCTCTTCTACGAAGCTTCCCATATTGACCACCTCGTTGCAGGTGACCATAGTAAGTTGGCTCCAAAGCCTGTAGAAAGCAGTCCACCATTTTTGTTTCCTTCATGGGAGGGTCTACTCGTGCAACCTGCTCCCTCCATCTGAACCTGTACTCCCGTAAACTTTCCCCGGGTTTCTTCTCTATTTTAGTTAATGACAGCCTGTCAGGGATTATCTCTAGGTTGTATTGGAAATGGTTGGCAAATAACTGAGCTAGGTCATCCCAAATGAACCACCTGGTATGATCCTGTCGAGTATACCATTCCAGTGCTGAACCGCTTAAGCTCTGGCTAAAATAAGCCATCAGTAACTCGTCTCTTCCCCCTACTCCACGCATTTTACTACAGTAACCCCTCTGATGGGCTACTGGATCCCCGTGTCCGTCATACATATCAAACTTAGGTAGCTTAAATCCGGCCGGGAGCTGTACCTCCGGAAACAAGCACAAATCTTTATATGCAACACTCACTTGGCCTCCTAGCCCTTGTATGTTATGGAAGGATTGTTCAAGACTTTTCATCTTTCGAGCCATCTCTTCTTGCTCCAAATTTCTGACAGGCTTTTCTTCTGTCATATCTATAAGTGGTGTGTAGGAGTCATGTTGCCTGAATGTTGGCTCTGGTGGATAATAATGAGTGTCCTGAACATGGAACACTGGTTCACTGGAAGATTTATGTAGAGCAGCAGGTGGTGGTGCCACGTATACCGGGGCGACCTTAGGTGGATGTGGTGATAGAACTTGTTTGGATAGTGGTGGTGGTGCCTGTGAAGTTATGGCATAGTAATGTTGGTAGTTTGGGTGTGTGGAGGATGAATTCATAGTAGGTGGTTCAGGATTCGGATTTGTGGGAGGGACATATGCTGGGTTGGCTGGATAGGAAGGCAAAGGTTGACCCCTTGACCAGGCCTGATACATCTCCGACATTTGTTGCCTTAATTTATACATCTCCTCTTTCATGCCAGCAACGTCTACAACTTCTTCTTCTTGTACCAGATCTATAATGGTGGGCTCGGTATCCTGAGTCACTGCTTTAGTCATAGCTTTTGAATGTGTATTGTAGCTGTGATGTGCCAGAATGCCACTTGCCAGCTGAAAATCTGATACTCATCAATAACAAAACCCGTTAATAATTAGCTCATAAGGGGTAAAATGTCATAATTAAGAATCACAACTTTTGCCTTGATCATTATGCATCATCCCAGCATTTATTCCTTTTTAATCACCATTTTCTTTTCACCTCTGTTTTTCCATTGCTTTTCTATTTGTTTCTTTTTTCTTGTTTTCTTCTTTTTCCATTTTTTTTTATTTTTCATTTTTGCTTTTCGTTCCTACATGTTTGCCTATTGCCCAGACAATTTGTATAAAAATGGAAGGAAAATAACAACAACTTCTTTTGAATTTTTCATTGATACTCAAAACATCGGTTACAAATGATGCTGTACTACAAATGCAGAAGAAAGAATACAGATACAAAATGCATACCCTACGAATACATTAAAGCTCCTAGTGCCCGCGAGACGTCATTTGGTCTTGCCGCGGGCCTATATGCTAATCCACTTTGGAGTTTATCCAGGTCGGACATTACTTGAACTTTACTGCTGATGTGAATGTTGACTGGGACATATCTTCACACAATTGGCATTTCCTTGTGATGTACTGAGCAATGTTGACGATTCTTTCTTGGATGACCCCTTTTTCCTGAAGCAGCCTACCAATCTGCTTGGCACGAGTGTCTGAGGTTTGTTGGTTCTCCTTTTGTAGTTGTGTAGCTCCAACTCTAACCGAGCCATAGCCATGTAGCAATGTTCTCTCTCTACTTCAAACTCTTTGGTTTGCTTGCTACTTTTGACTTCGGCTATAATGATTTTCTTTCTCAATCAAGCTACCTCAACATTGTGTTCATTTTGTAATTGTTGAACCATTCTAACTCTTTCCTCAGCATTTCTGGCCAGTTGTTTCCGAACCCCGACTAACTCCTTTTCCACTTTATCAAGATCAAAGCTATAGTCATTCACTTTGCGCCGAAGATTTTTAATCAATTTCTCATCTCGGGCTAGGTGAACTAGGGTTTCGGCTGCGGTTTTCATCTTTACAATTTGAGTCTTCAAAATTTCATTCTCTTTTCTCAGCTGTTTATTTTCTCCCTCATCGGATGCCGCTTGTAAGCCGCTCTCAAATTTGAGGTCTTGAAATTGTTTCTCTAACAAGCTAATTCTAGCTCTGTACTCATTTTCTCTGGCCACCCAATCTATGTTCTCCTTAGACTGCTCGACCAATTCTTGAATGTGAGGCCTTTTCATTGGTCTATCATGCTCGACATCCCAGCGATACCATGCAGCATACCCCGGTGATACTTCCCTTTGAGCTCGGTTTCCCACACAAGTGTCTACCTTCAAGCCTTGGCATTCATTCCAAATCTGTCGAATCTTTGCTTCCGGGAATTGTCCGTCCGGACTGATTTCTATGGCTTGTAGGCTGAGGTCCCCGTCTTTTGGTATAACCTGATATCTCCCAAGCTGTCGTAGTACCCTGTACGGTGCATAAGGCTGAATGCATTTTAGACCCATTATCAAGAAATGCAACCCTTCCGTTGGCATGTATATCACCTCGCTGAGCGGCAACCATCCGTATGCCCAATCAGTTTGGCTGACAGTCAACGATCGCAAGTATGAGATCTAACCTTTTGCTCTTTCCGGCAACTTAACTTCTTTTGTTCTCATATAAAACTCTTCAATGCACGTCTTTTCAGATGACCCATAACTCTAGAACAAAGGTTGAAGACACAAATGTTCTATCAACCATATCTGGAGAATCAAATTGCAACCCTCGAAGAAGTCATGCCCGCTTTGCAAGATGTGAGGGCACGGAAGATATGAGCTAAAATCATCGGCGCCAGTGTACTATTATCTTGCACAAGAAGGGTACTGGCAACCTCGGCGACCCTTATATCAATGTTTCCATATTTCCTCGGGAATATGACTAATCCCAGGAATGCCACTATAAAGTCAAATCGCCTATGCTCTTCCCACTTGAATCGGTTAGATTTACTACAGATCTTGTTCGTAGGGTCGTTGAATCCCCCAATATGACCATATCTATGGTAGATGAAACTTAAAGAACAAAATCCATGAGCCAAGTCTTCATTATGGACGTTCTTGGCAATTTTCAGGGAATCAAGGAATCTGTGCACTGTTATTGCCCTCGGAGCCACCGGGTATTTGTCCTTCAGGGGAACCTCATCTTTCCCGATATAATAAGCAGTTTCTTCTAATGTAGGAGTGAGCTCAAAATCTGAGAAGTGTAGAACATTATGCGCGGGATCCCAACAAGTGACAAGTGCTCGAATAATGTCACCACCGGGTATTATGTCCATCAACCCAGTAAGATCTTTCAGATAGCGTTTGACCCAAACTTGTCCTTCTTAACCCAGATCGTTCCACCATAGTCTCAACTCCAAAGGGATTTTATTCATTAAGGTGAAGGGTTCATTTTGTACCGTGCTCATCCTGCACATTTATTAAAGGCGATTTTATTCAGAAAAGGAAAAAATATTTTTCAAAGATAATTTTCATTTTTTGAAAGAATTAGCCTTTTCGGGCTATTTATTTTGAAAAGAAAAAGACTTGACTTCAAAGTGGCTATTTTTGCAAAAACAACCTTCCGGCGTCCTTTCGAAACATTCGGCTATTTCCAAAAACAGTAATCACTTTGATTATTTGAAACTAAAACTCAATATTTTTTTGGTCATTTTCTAAAAGGGTGGTTGGACCCGTCAAGGGTTGCCTACGTATCTCACCTAATGGCGAGAATCAAACCTGCATAGTTCGGTCAGATTGTTATGTGACCAATTATTTCAACAACATTGTTCCTCCTATTTTTCAAACTTTCTTTTCAAATTTTCAATAGCATTTTGGCAACATTTCAATATTTCTATTCTAGAATTTCTCTTTCTTTTGTTTTTTTTCAGGAATTTTTCCGGCCCGCACAATGATCCAGGACAAATAAAATGCAACATATAATATGCTCGGTCTTTAATATTCCGGGTCACCTGTCCTAGACGGACCCAACCCCTATGTTGAGTCCCCTAAGTCAGATATGATGCAAATAATCGTCCTAGACCTATGTTCAATATCCTGTTGTTTCATATGGTACTAGACCGTGTACCCGAGTGGACAACTCGGATCGATGAGGGGCTACATACCGATGACCCGCAGAGTCGTTCGGCTTTGTAACTTATTCAGCCTCTGTTTCTTATTTTTGGTATGACTTAACAGAAAGGGGAGTCTCAACTAGTAAGCACATCCCCGGAGGTAAAGAAGAGAAGGGTTTTTGGCACATATCTATATATACAATCCATGTAATATCAAAGCGG
The DNA here is from genome assembly GCA_032618575.1 of Nicotiana noctiflora. Classification (NCBI taxonomy): domain Eukaryota; kingdom Viridiplantae; phylum Streptophyta; class Magnoliopsida; order Solanales; family Solanaceae; genus Nicotiana; species Nicotiana noctiflora. The sequence continues at coordinate 175,558 of JASVEL010005105.1, read as the reverse complement.
TAAACACGTAGCACGTTGATCAAAACATGTAATGAAGTCAAATAACATCAAGAACGACAATTCTATCGAGCTCGAATTCTTAAACCCTGAACCGAAGTTCTGGGTTGCTTTTCCCTAGCAGAGTCGCTAGAGTTGTCACACCTCCCTTTTTACTAGAGAATAAGGTATACCTCATTAATTACCGATGCACCCAGGAAGGGATATAATAACAATGAGGAAGGAGTTTTTCCAATTTAAGGACAATCGAATCGGGATTTTATTTAAAATTTTAGAGTCGCCACTTGGGAAGATAATGGTGTCCCAAGTCACCGGTTAATCCCAAATCCGAAGAAGTTGACTCTGTTTTAACAGTCCGCGTAACAAGAAATCCGGATAAGGAATTCTGTTAACCTGGGAGAAGGTGTTAGGCACTCCAGGATTCCGTGGTTTCAGCACGGTCGCTCAACTGTAATTTGTTATTTTATTTTATTTCACTATATGTTTTTTACAATGTGTGCATGTTTTGTTTTTAATATTTTTTATGACTTGCGATGTCGTGAAAATGTATTTCGAGTCACACCGCAACCAGTACGCCTGTGACTTTAACACGTTTCGGCTTCGCCAAGATTTAAGATTTGAGTCACATTAAATGTGCACTCATATTATGGAAGGTATATTTTAAAATCGTGCCTAAAGCGTCTAACGACTTATTATACTCTTAGAAAGACCGTGGAATTTGCTAAACGGTCTTCCCGAATCTATCACTTATTATTATTTATATGGAGGCCCCGCTTGTTTTGTTCTTAAACGAGGCTCGTCCCGTTAATTTTAAATAGTCCAATCCTAATGAATATTACATTGTCTATTTTTGGTTTTTCCTTAGTCATTTTTAATTATATCATAGTTTTCAGAATCATATCCAGGCCTTATTATTTATATTTTCAGGCCTGGACGTTTGAGGGCTCGAATTCAATAGACCAGCTTGCATATCTGGGTTTCAGAAACCCAGAATACACTGAAGTCATTATTCCAAAGCCCAAATATAAGTCCAATTGGATCCAGGCCTGCGCTGTTCTTCAGGCCCAGACCAAACGAAAGAAAAAGAAGAAAAACAGAATTGGAATTTCATGATATATATAGATACTCGAATTCAGTAGAAGAATCAACCAGATTGTATTTATTTCAGAAGAGAAACAGAAGTACAAAATTAACTAAATCAAATCTAAATCACCACTATCTAACACTAATCGAATCTAAATAACAGACTACTTTTCCTTCATACTTTATTAACAGCAATGCTACTCAACCATACGAATTGAACTGTTATTAATCACTAGTTGTAATTCATACTATTTGATTATAATTATCGATTGCAAATTGAACTCAAACATTAGGCTATTTGTGTTAACTATTTCGATCAGTCATGTGATGCTTAACTTTGTAATCAACTACTGATTTTAGCTTACGCCATTTTCAGTTGTTGTTGAACTATTGAAATGAAGAGATAGACTAAAACTAAGTAATTATCATGTTCTAATCCATGTTATTACTGTCGTTACTATGTCGGTTACAAAACTATTTTTAAGCTAAGTGATTTGGTTTAACTAATTAACCTATTTTTTAAACTAAATCTAGGTGATTACGGCTATTTATACTCTAATCTATATTCTATCTATTACATTTTTAGTTGTATCACGTTAGTCTCATAGTATCAGTTATTACAAGCATTCCCTATCAAATTACAATGATCTAATTATGCGTTAAATAAGAACATATAAAATATAACAGAAACAATCTCTTCTGAAATCAACTCATAGCATTCATTTCTTCATATCATCTACCAATTACATGTTTGAGTAAGAGCTGTATACCTGATTCAGCAAAGTAAATCTATGAGTCTAGGAATGCAAATGAAGAAGGATAGTCAATTGATCACAGCAGCAGAATCAATAGAGCAAAACACAGCAGCACAATGGAATCAACAGAGTAAATCATAGCAAACACAATTGAATAGCACAGTCGAATGTAGTCTTCAAGCTCAGCAAATAAACTATCCAACACCAGACTTGAAGAAAACCCAACAGAATCCAACAATGAAGAATAATAGAAGGTCCTAATTGAGTTTTAGAACTATGCTTGACTATACCCAGGAATTCACTCTCAATTTGTGATATTTCACTCTTAATTTCAGACGTTTTCTCTGAATTTCCCGAATCCAGCGCTTTTTCAGGCTTAGTTACAACATATTTATAGATGTTATTGGTGAAATTTGAGGGGGAAATTCAAAAATCTTATTACCAATTCCCTCCCTTAATTCTTTTATTAACTACAGTTTACTACCATTTTTCAGATTTGAAATGCCTTCCAGCCCTTGCTGGAAGGTTCTAGGGTGATCTTTTTGCTTCTATTAAGGGTCTATTACTATAGTACCCTCACTTGCTAAGGATTTTAACAATTAAGCTTTTTTATTGGGTCTGTTTTACCATTTGTTTTGTGCATTATTGCAGAAATACTAGGCCTGAATGCCTAATTTATCCCTGCAGGCTCTATTAAATCTACAAGTATGCCATTTTTATTCCTTTTTATACCCCTGCTACTTCTTATTAATTACTCGACCTGTTAAAGGTCTGGATGTTCTGAATTTAACTGTTATTTAACTGTTGGCCATCAATTACAAGTTACTTAAGACTTGACCAGCTTTAAACCTTAATTCCTTTCAATTTAACCTCTTTAAAGAGGTAACCTTTTACTATTAATACCTAATTGGAATTGGATTTGCAGGACTAGCCTGCTTTTTATTTAGAATTATAGAATTAGCCACTCTATTCTTTTGACTTAGACTTGCAGAATTAGTCACTTTTAGACTTAGGCTTCATACTTACAGAAATAGCCACTTTAGACTTAGGCTTAGCTTTGTAGAATTAGCCACTTATTAATCAAATAATCCTTAAGTCATTTCAATTGTAGTCAACTTAGGTTATTTTTCAATTTTAGCCAATTAGATTACTTTTAATACTAGCCAATTAACTAATCAGTTATCTATTACAGCTATAACCAATACCCTAAAGCACAGTAGGATTAATCATAGTCTAACACATGAATCTATTAAAAATACAGCTCACTTATGTCTATTTGCACACATAGCCACAATCAGAAATCATTTATCATTTAACCAAAACTCAAAGGGAAATTAGATAATGGTTGAATCTCAATTAAACGACTCATAACTTCAGATTTAAGCATACCTAACAAATCCAACATAAGGAAGCATACTCACAACACATTCATGCATAGACTTATAAAAAAACCTAAGAGGCTCAAATATATCAGTTAAGCATAATAGACAGGATTTGATCACAGGCTAACGATAGCAAGTTTACTAGACTAGAATATGCAAAGACTCATAGAAATCAAAAGATGAAGCCATTGAAAGCATGTTATAACAGAAAACATATTAAAAAAATGAAATAATCAGAAGATAGAAGATGAAGAGATTTTAACAACTAAACATGCAAAAGGGTTTACTACAACTAACAAAGAAAGCAATTTAAACAAAGAAAACATGCTAGCAATCAAAACAGAAGAAAACATGAGAGGAGGGCCTTAGCTTAGCAGGATTTGTCTCTTGAGATTCCCTTATTATTTTCTTTCTTTTCTTTTCCTTTTCTTGTTTCTTTTTCTTTTCTCTTCTTCCGGTTTCTTTTGGACTTCAGAGACTTGAAGTCTTTATTTTCTAGATTTTCTCAAACCAAGTTATTTTCTGGGATTTTATGGTAAAGGGAGTGTTAGAAGTGTAAAGGGGTATATTTTGGGGGGTGGGTATCATTTGAGAGTTCGCCGGAGGTAGGGTTCCGGTGAGCTTTTTTTGAATATTCGAACACTTCTGGTGACATTCGAGGGAAACCACCTACGTGTGGTGAAAGATCCCCCCGTAGTGATTAAGTGGTGTTAATTTGGGAGATTGGTTCAAGGTTTGAAGGTCACCGGAAAAGATTCCGGTGGCCGGGTTTTCAAGAAAGAGGGATTTTTTCTGGTTTTCTTAAGGTTTAAGGGGGTTTTGGGTGAAGAAGAAAGAGAACAAGGGCTTTGGGGTCAGGGGTGACCGGAGACGGCCATTGATGCCGGCCAGTCTTCATGGGAACGGAGATGGAGATGAAGAAGAAGATGAAGGTGAAGGGCGGCTAAGGTTTGGGGTTGATGTAAAATGGCCGGTCTCTGAAGGAGACTGGGCTTATATACCCTAAAAGGCCTGGGCGATCCTGGCCATTAGATCACTCTTGATCAACGTCGTTTGATAGTTAATGAAGACAGCCTAGTCTCTGTCAGATCAACTTAGATGGACGTCCAGGATTAGATTGACAATACTGCGTCGTTTGGTTTAATTAAAGAGATTTAAAATTGACTGTTTGATCAATTATACAGACGGCCAGGATTAAATCTCTATAAATTTGGACCGGACACAATAGCTTGTTTGGGCTAATGTATTTTGGGCTTGACACTTTGGCCCAATTATTGTATTTTTATGTATTTTTGTGTATTTTAATTATTTTTTTGTATTTTTCTTGTTGTATATTATTCTTCTATTTTTATATTCCTTTCAATTATTAATTCTCTTTTATTTTCCTATTTTCTCTAATTTTTCTGGTATTTTTTGACATTTTTTGCTATTTTTCTTTAATTTTCCGGTATATTTGTATTTTTTGTTGATTTTCTTTAATTCTTTTGTTTTGTGACATTTTCTAATTAACCTATTTTTAATTTTTGAATTTTTTAATTTCTAATTGTTTCAATCACAAACATACACTTTATTTCAATTAAGCACATAATTGCAAATCAAAAATATTATTTATTTTAAAGTTGGAATTTATTTGCCTAGGGCAAAAATCACGTGCTCACACAGGGGATAAGATATTATTAGTTGGGGATATTGTTGTTAATGATGCGGATACTGGGGTTATCTTGTTGTGGATGGATTCTCCTTTTCTCCTTTCCCTTTTCTGTGTGGTCCGACCATCTCGGAACTTGGTCAGTGATCCATCGAAGTTCTGCTGGGGGTCTTCTGGGAACTTGATCTATAAGTTCCTCAACCATTGCTTTCCAGCTTTTCTCCATATTTCCCTTTGTACCACCTCCGCAACTGGTAGTAGACTCTGAAAAATATTTCTTTTAATATAAAAAAAAACAAATTTTTGGAAAAGTCTTTTAGACAAAGATATGGAAAGATAGAAAAAGAGAAAACTCTTTCTGAACAATATGTTGGGGAAAAGAAAAAGAAAAGAACTTATCTAGACGGTATGACTGGTCCCAACGATCATGTTGTGCATTTCGGATTAATCGACCCAGTCTATTTGCATAAGTCGATCTTTCTGATGGCCCCATTTGCCGGGGGTAAACAGATGCGCAACTCTTTGCCATATACGGATCCTTTCCACCAAACTCATCTTGTCGCCTCATAGCACCCTTCGAGGGATTTTCACTAATGAGACTCTCTCATTTCTCTCAACTCCCGTTGCCTTAAGGTGCCTGTGAAGGTTTTCACCCGAAGATTCTCTCATTTTAATTCTCTCAGCTTACGTCGCCTTATGGTGCCTATTAATGTTTTCACCGATAAGACTCTCTCATTTTATTTTTCAGCTGGGGATCGGAGTGTTATCGATATGATTCTCTCTGCATGGAATTCTTTTGGCTATCGATTCTTTTCAGCTCATGATCCTTTTTAGTCGAGGGTCAGTGTATTACCTCGGGCTGTCATCTTCCTGACCTGACACCTATTAAATAATGATCGGGAGGTCTTTTTTTGGACATAATGTGGGTGGTTTTGTGTGGGTAAGAAAAGAAAATATTATCAAGAAATCCAAAATAACTTGATGGGTAAGGGAGTACAACTCTTGGAATCCAATTTCTTAAAAAAAACATAACTTCTGCCCCAGTTTTCTTGCTTGGGGACTTTTGAATTGCGTGACATTTTGTCACGTTGCGATCGAGCCGCGAGGCTCCTATGTATCCTTTCTTGAGGAATCAGGTCAAACGTAGTTCACACTGTTTTTTCTTTCTTGTAATTTTCTTATCATCATTTTTTTTTCTTTTTTTTTTCTTTTTTTGTTTTCTTTAACGATTCCAAAAGAGGGGTATGAAAAAAAATAATTAAGGCTCAAAAGGGGAAAGCATAGGTTGAAAGTGTTTGGATAGAAGAAAGAACTGCCTCCGTCGTGTCATTATCCAATAAGCACCAAATACAAACAAACGAGCAAATTATTATCACTGTCAAAGAAATTAGGCATAGTATCTCTTGACTGGGTCAGAATTGATAGCCATGTCGATGCATCTTCCTTCGATATCCATCAGACATAAAGCACAGTTGGACAATACTTTGGTCACAATATAAGGCCCTTGCCAATTTGGGGCAAACTTGCCTTTTGCTTAGACCTGATTTTGGGAGAATCTATTTCAATACTTGCTGCCCTACTTCAAATTTCCTGGGGCGCACCTTCTTATTGTATGCTCTTGCCATTCTTTTTTGATACAAATGGCCATGACATACTGTTGCCAATCCTTTTTCATCGATTAAGCTCAACTGCTCAGGTCGAGCTTTGACCCATTCATCGTCATCAATCCCAGCTTCAGTGACAATCCGGAGGGTCGAAAATTCAACCTCTACTGGTATTACTGCTTTAGTTCCGTATACCAACAAATAAGGAGTTGCACCAACTGAAGTACGAACAGTAGTGCGATAACCCAATAATGCAAAGGATATCTTTTCATGCCACTGTCTGGACCCTTCTACCATTTTTCTCAAAATCTTCTTTATGTTTTTGTTAGCTGCCTCAACTGTACCATTTGCCTTAGGATGATACGGGGTAGAATTACGATGTGTAATCTTGAACTATTGACATACTTCTTTCATCAACTACTGTTAAGGTTAGCACCATTTTCTGTGATGGTTACCTTTAGGATCCCAAATTTACAGATGATATGGGAATGGACAAAATCCACCACTACCTTCTTGGTCACTGACTTGAAGGTCTTTGCCTCTACCCATTTGGTGAAATAATCAATGGTTACCAGAATGAACCTATGACAGTTGGAAGCTGCCGGCTCAATTAGTCCAATGACATCCATGCCCCATGCAACAAATGGCCATGGAACTGACATTGTATGCAATTCTTTTGGCAAGAATGAATCAGATCTCCGTGTACGTGACATTGATGGCATTTCTGGACGAAGCTGATACAATCACGCTCTATAGTGAGCATGTAATATCCTGCTCATAGAATCTTCTTTGCCAACACATATCCGCTCATATACGGCCCGCAAACTCCGGCATGGACCTCTATCATTACTGTCATGGCTTGATTCGCGTCTATACATCTCAACAATCCCAAATCTGGGGTTCTTTTGTACAACACTCTTCCACTGAAGAAAAACCCGTTTGCCAATTGTCGAATGGATCTCTTTTGATCTCCAGTTGCCTGTTTCGGGTATATCCCCATTCGGAGGTATTCTTTGACATCATAAAACCATGGCTCGCCATTCATTTCTTCCTCTATCATGCTATAATAAGCATGCTGCTCGTGAACCTGGATATGCAATGGGTCAACATAAATTAATCTGGGTGGTGCAACATTGAAGCTCAGGTGGCCAATGCTTCGGCAACCTCATTATGAACTCTCGAAATGTGTCTGAACTCCACCGATCGAAATTGCTTGCTCAAATCGTGCAAACACTATCGATATGGTATAAGCTTCAAATCAAGTATTTCTCATTCACCTTGAATTTGATGTACCAGGAGGCCCGAGTCCCCCAAGACCAAGACATCCTGGACATCCATGTTTGTGGCTAACCGTAACCCTAAAATGCAGGCCTTATATTCAGCCATGTTGTTGGTACAATAGAAACGTAGTTGCGCCGTAACAGGATAGTGATGTCCTGTTTCTGAAATGAGTACCGCTCCTATTCCAACTCCTTTTGAATTTGCGGCTCCATCAAAGAAAAGCTTTCATCCCGGTTCCTCAGTCGATTTTACCTCATCTATATGCATCACTTTTTCATCAGGGAAATACGTCCTCAATGGCTTGTACTCTTTATCAATAGGGTTCTCAGCTAAACGATCAGCCAACGCTTGGGCCTTCATGGTCGTCCTCGTCACATAGACGATGTCAAATTCTGTGAGTAATATCTGCCATCTGGCTAACCTCCCTCTGGGCATAGGCTTTTGGAAGATATAGTTCAATGGATCCAAGCGTGAAATGAGATAAGTAGTATATGATGACAGATAATCTTTTAACTTTTGTGCTACCCAAGTTAGGGCGCAGCATGTCTTCTCTAGTTGAGTGTACTTAAACTCATATACTGTAAATTTCTTGGTAAGATAATAGATGGATTTCTCTTTCCTCCATGTACTGTCGTGTTGCCCCAGTACGCAGCCAAACGAATTCTCTAGTACCGTCAGATAGAGAATCAGTGGTCTTTCTGGTTCAGGTGGAATCAATACGGGTGGATTTGATAGATACCCCTTGATTTGGTCATATGCTTCCTGACATCCCGTCGTCCATTCACCGCAGCGTCTTTCTTCAACAGCTGAAATATAGACTCACAGGTCGCCTTAAGTTGAACAATGAACCCGCTGATATAATTTAATCTTCCCAACAGATTCATCACCTTCGTTTTGTTCTTCGGTAGTGGCAAATCCTAGATGGATTTGATATTTGATGGGTCCAACTCAATGCCTCGCCGGCTGACGATGAATCCTAGTAGTTTTCCTGATGAAACCCTAAAGGCACATTTGGCCGGGTTGAGCTTTATATCATACCTTCGAAGTCTCTGAAAGAATTTCCTTAGGTCTGCTACATGGTCTTCTTGCCGCCTGGATTTTATGATCACGTCATCCACGTACACTTCAATCCCTTTATGTATCATGTCATGAAATACAGTAGTCATTGCTCTCATGTACATTTCCCCAACATTCTTTAGGCCGAACGGCATTACCCGGTAGTAGTAAGTTACCCATGGAGTAATGAAAGCTGTCTTTTCTGCATCTTCTTCATCTATTAAGATCTGATGATATCTTGCATAGAAGTCCACAAAGGATCTGATCTCGCGACCGGCGCAATTATCGATCAGGCTATGGATGTTGGGTAATGGAAAATTATCCTTAGGGCTCGCCTTGTTGAGATCACATACCCTGATCTTCCTATCCTTCTTTGGCACTGGTACCACATTGGCCAACCAATCGGGATATCTAGTGACACGAATAACTTTTGCCTGTAGCTGCTTGGTCACTTCATCTTTGATCTTCACACTCATATCTATCTTAAATTTCCTCAGTTTTTGCTTGACATGAGGGCATGTCGGGTCAGTGGGCAATTTGTGAACCACTATATCGGTGCTTAATACTGGCATGTCATTATACGACCATGCAAAAACATCTTTGAACTCAATGAGGGTTTTGATTAATTCTTCCCTAATACTTGGCTCAATGTGGATGCTGATTTTGGTTTCCCTGATATCGTCCGCATCCCCTAAATTGACAGCTTCAGTGTCATTCAGATTAGGCCTTGGTTTCTCTTCGAACTGGGACAACTCTCTGTTTATTTCCTCGAAGGCTTTATCCTCATCATATTCAGACTTGTTATCATAATCAACCTCTTGTACAACTAAGTCAGAGTCAGATTGATTTTCTAGACTACGTCGAAGATCCGTTGCGCATGCCATGTCGTTAGAACCAGTAGAAAAAGAACTGTTCAGAAAGAAAAAGCAGACACAAAAATTAAAATAGGAAAAGGAAAGGAAACTTTCATTTTTATTAAAAATACGGAATAACAAAGTTTCACACTTTACTGAATACAAATAAAACCACAAGAAAAGATTACAATTCTGGAATAATCCATGAAACAAGAAAGAAAATTCAGAGCCTACTACCAAGACTCCCTTCGAGTGGGAAGAGGAGTAGTTTCCCAGTTGTTGATACGGGCCTTAGGCCCCACAAATTGTATGTCAGCTTTGCTGGAACCCTCTCCAGCTTCTACCATATGGACATCAGCAAACATTCTTTCAAAGCTCTGGTCCAAATCCCCATCCATATTGATCGATGGTCCTAGATTTTTCGGGATCGACGACTTCTTGGCACTTGCTTTAACAAAAGATCAGGAAAGGCGTGAAACTGGCTTGGGGAGAACCCAAACGCTTTTCTTCATTTTCTTGGCTTGCTGTACATCTGCCACAGTAGGTTTGAACCCCAGTCCAAAGGTCCCTAAATATTCGGGCAAGGATATAGGCTGAAACCTTGAAGCTCGCCCCCTAGACCTTTTCCTGGCACGAACCCATTACCCAGCAACTCTAAAACCATCATGACGGTTGGAGGAGCTATCTTGGGGAGTGGGAGGTTCTCTCCTTCAGAAATTTTATCCATTGAAACCCCGTCAAAAACCCGGTACACCCATGGTCACTTGTCATCATCAGTCTCTATGAATGGCATAATATCATCTCACACAAAGCTTGTACCATCATCTCCGTGCACCACTATCTCTTGCCTGTCCCATTCAAATTTCACCATCTGGTGCAATGTAGAAAGTATCGCTTTGGCAGCATGGATCCAAGGTCGCCCAAGTATAAGATTGTATGATACTGCTACATCAACCACTTGGAATTCCATGGTGAACTCTACTGGACCAATGGTTAATTCCAGTATGATGTCACCCACCATGTCGGTACCACCTCCATCGAAACCTCGGACACAGACGTTGTTCTTGTGAATCCGGTCGTGATCAATTTTCAGCTTGTTCAAAGTAGCCAAAGTACAGATATTGGCACTTGACCCATTATCAACCAATACTTGGGTGACCACCAAGTCTTCACATTTCACGGTCAAATACAAGGCCTTGTTGTGTTCTGTACCCTCTATCGGCAACTCGTTATCAGAAAAGGTCACCCCGTTTACTTCGAAGATTTTGTGCATTATCTTCTCCAAGTGATTTATGAGATTTTATCCGGAACATGAGCCTCGTTCAGGATTTTCATCAGTGCCTGGCAATAATTGTTGGAATGAATCAGTAAAGACAACAACAAAATTTAAGCTGGAGCCTTTCTTAATTGTTCCAAAATGGATTATTCTTGTGTCTTCATTTTCTTCAGAAACTCCTCAGCTTCTTCTTCCGTTACCAGCTTCTTCGCCACTGCTGGACTAGACTTCTTAACTCTATGGGAGCAAAGCATCTCCCTGAACGAGTTAACCCCTGAGCCTCACATATCTCTTCTTCCACTTGCTTGCTTTTGTACATTACCACCGCTTTCTCATACTTCCAAGGTACAGCCTTGCTATTAGTCACCGGCAATTGGACTACAGGCTTGATGATGACCGGTTCCCGGCAAACTCCCTTTACAACAAATACGGGTGAAAATGATGCTCTCGATACTACCAGTTTGGTTGCTTCTGATTTCTTTGGAGTAATGGCTGGATTTTTGCCAATATAACCACAGGTTTAACCTCTAACTTCTCCACATGTACCCATGCTTCCTTATCGATCGACTTTTCTTTTGGGGTAGTCGGGATCATCATCACTGTTTGTGATGGTTTCTTCGACTCTTCTCCTTCATGCACGAACTCAATAATATAAGCCTCGTGGTGTGCTGGTAATGGGTTCTGATTGATGTTGGGCACCTCCGGCGCTTGGACCTCAAACTTATTGGCATCAATGAGATCTTGTACCGCATGCTTCAATCTCCAACATTTCTCAGTATCATACCCTAGCATTCCTGAGAAGTACTAACATCTTTTCGATTGGTCTACATTCTGGGGTAGTGGATTTGGCATCCTAGGCTCGACAGGACTCAAAAAAACCTAACTGCCTTAATTTTTGGAACAAGGCGGTATAGGTTTCTCCTAATTCAGTAATGGCTCTTTGTCTTTGTAGCCTGTCATTTTTAGAAGCTTGATTTCCGCATAAACCTACCCCTTAAGGGTTCCTGTAAGCTCTGGGTGGAGGATAGGTGTTTTGCGGTGGTGGGTATGTGTTATGTGGAGGTGTGTATGCATTTTGGGGAGCCGGTGCGCGCCATTGCGGGCGAACCGATAGTTGAGTGTATGTTTGTGCTTGGTGTACGAAAAAGTGTGGTTCCTGCGGAGGATAGTAGTGTTATGGTAGGCTGTATAAGGAATATGGATAGTTTGGATTGTGGGGTCTGGGTTGGTTTTAGTATGGTTTGTTGGCCCTGGACCAACTGCCTGATTCCACCGTAGCAACTTCTTCTTTTTTCTTTCTCCCCAACGCACCTCCTGTGTCGCTTTGAATAGCTTGGGTTGTGGCTTTGAGTGTTGAGTAGTTCAAAATTTTGTCGGACCTCAGTCCTTCTTCTATAATGACCCCTATTTTCACCACCTCGTTAAAAGACTTTCCAACCATTGTCACCAAGTGGCCAAAGTAGGTTGGGTCCAATGTCTGCAAGAAATAATCCACCATTTCTCCCTCTCTCATGGAAGGATCTACCCTGGCTGCTTGCTCTCTCCACCGAAAATCGAACTCACGAAAGGTTTCCCCGGGTTTCTTCCCACTCTTTAGTAATGTGAGACGGTCGAGGACTATCTCCAGATTGTATTGAAAATGACTGGCAAATGCTTGGGCCAGATCATCCCAAGTGTACCATTTGCCGGGATCTTGCCTAGTGTACCATTCAAGCACCGATCCGCTTAAACTTTGGCCGAAATAAGCTAATAATAGCTCATCTTTGCCACCCGCCCCTCTCATTTTGCTGCAAAATCCGCATAGATGTGCCATGGGATTACCGTGCCCTGCGTATAAGTCAAATTTGGGCATTTTGAACCCTGCCGGGAACTGAGCATCGGGAAAAGGGCACAAATATATGTAGGCCACACTGACCTGATTTCCCAACCCATGTATACCTCTGAGGGTTTGCTCGAGGCTTCTAACCTTTCTCATCACCTCATCCTATTCCGGAGCCTTCGCCATCCTTTCATTCTCTGTTGGGATTTCTATACGAGGGTTATGGGGTTTCGGTGCATTGAAGGTAGGTTCTGGGGATAATATTGAGTATCATGAGCCGTAAACAATGGATCGCTATTTGATCTATACAGTGTGATTGGCGAGGTTCCCATGAAAATAGGAGAGCTTGACGGTGGGAAATGTTCGTTAGGTGGTGGAGCTTGGGTGTCATAGGGGCTTCTCCCCTGATAATAGTTATGGCTTGGTATGCTTGTTGAAGGGCATTGGTGCAGGTATTCTGGAGCATGCCCTATTGTAGGATTGACTGGTGGTTCAGGGCTTTTTTGCGCTTTGGCCAAGGCTAAGTGTATCGCACTCATTTCTAACTTTATCCGCTCTATTGTCTCTATTGCTTCTTTCAGTAATTGGCTAGTTGGCCTCTCTTCCTCGATGCTGTGCTCCGAAGTAGTCATGCTTAAGGGTAGAGGCCCTTTAGATCTAGTGGGATAGTGGTGTGGTGCCAGAACGTACTAACAACTAACTGTCTGGAATTATGAAACAACAAACTCGTTAGTGTTAGGATTTAACAGATTCGGTAATCACATATTGGGATGCAATGTTTCCTAATCAGTTGCATGCGTCATCCCAGCTTGTCTTTAGAGTATTTATGGAATCTTCAAACTTTCCCCCTTTTTTATTTTACTTTTCTTTTATCATTAGTGGTGGTCGAATCTTATATGGATTGCCTACGTATCACGTCCCCGTGTGAATCAGACCCAGCGTAGTTCGTGTAAATATAAAACACACAAGATATTTTTTAAGGTTTTTCAACTCTCGTTCAAAAAACTTGATTACAAAACCAAACTCAAAAACAATGGCCAAACCTACAGCCTTTTATATGAAGAACAGAATAACTCACAACTAGACTCAAAACATGAAAAAATGCAAATTCAAACTAAACATGCTTTAGGGCTTTGAACTTCTGTGCTGGTGGGGCCTGTCTGGCCTTGTTGTGGTCCTCGGTGCAAGACATATTCGCAGATTCTTTAGTTCACCCAAAATTTGATGGACATAACATATGACAGAGTAGAAGGGGGCATCTTGGGGCATCTGTTCACATGATAGGCATCTCATGTGAATGTAATGACCAATCTCATCGATCCTTTCCCGAATGCCATCCCTTTCTCTAAACAATTGTTCTATCTACTGGTTTTTCAACCCCAATACTCGTGCATTGTCTACAAGTCGATCTTGGAATTTTTCCATTTGTTCTTCCATCATGGCCATCATGTCATAGCATTGTTTCCTATCCTCCCTAACTTCACGGGCTTGTCTGAAGAGTCGTTCATGTAGAGTGGAATTTGTCTCTCTTAATATCCCGATGCTCATCTCATAACCCTCATTGACCTGCTGCAAGTACTCCCTTTGTTCCATTGTGCATTTCTCCCATCTGACATGCATCCTTGCCTTGCTAGCCTCGGACCTCTCCAGACTTTCTTGGCTTTCCTTGAACTGTTGGTTCAATCCGTCTATCAGCCTCTGGTTAGATCGACTCCTTGGTTGGTTGTTGGCTTCTTTTCTGATCCGTCAGATTCGATCCTTGAGAGTGTCATTTTCTTGAGTTAATTTCTTCATGACCCCTTCGTCGGATGCAATTTGTAAACCATTTTCATATTGGAGATCCTGTACACGCTTCTCTAGTTCCCCTGTGCGGCCCTTGTACTCGTGTTCTTTGGCCAAGCAAGGTAATCTTTCTTGAACTTTGTCATCGAAAGATTGAATGTTGGGCCTTTTGGCAGGCCTAACCATTTCAAGCTCGGGTATGGGGCTCACATGAAAACTCTTTTTAAACCAAGCAATATAATCGGGATCGACCTCGCATTTAATAGGGTTCGGTACCATGGTGCTTCTTTTTGGATACCGGCAACAGTGCCAATCTCTATTCACCAATTCATCAGGAATAGTTGCCTCGGGGTGCAATTCAATGACTAGATTGCTTAGGTCCGTTTCCTCAGGTATCACCTGATATCTTCCAAGTTGCCTCAAAACTCTTTGTGGCGCATATGGATGTATAGTTCTTGCTCCTATCACCATCAAGTAGCTTTTTGAAGCGGTCATCTAAATGATCTCCGTTATCGAGAGCCACCCTATGGTCCATTCAATTTGATCTACTCTCAACTTTCTTAAATAGAAAATCCATGCTTCAAACCCCTCGGGTGGTTCGTAATCTTCCACCCTTTGAGGAAATATTAATGAATATCGAAAAAGATAAGAATAACAAACAACTAAACTAAAAATAAACAATAAAAATAAAAGATAAAGATATAATAAGAGAAATACCTTGAGAGAAAAGTCAGAGGACTTGGACCAACTTGGACTTGAAATGTTTTAGGCGAAATGGGCTTTTAATCGAGTGTTCTCGAGTGAGGACACCTCGACTAAAACCCATTGAAACCTCAAAAATCCTCAAACAGTCTCAAAAACTCTCCTAGGGTTCTTGAGGGCTCGGACTAGGGTTCAAGTGGCTAAGGCTCGATTCGAAGGAAAATGAGAGTGCATCGGGGATGGGGAGGTTATGGTGATGGTGTGGTGTGAAGATGGAGGTGTTTGGGTAAGTCTTGTTTTACGGCGAACTTTGATCCGATATTCGAAGGGATTGGAGGTGATTTGAGAAAAACCAAGGGCGGATTCAAAGAGAGGGAGGTGAGTTGGTTCTAGGATGTTAAACTGGGAGTCATTGGCCTACCGGAACCGCCGTGAGGCGATTTTCGGTAGGCGGAAGACGGCAGTAGGAGGCAGTGTTATGTCGTCTCTAAGGGAGATGGGTGAGATTAGGGGGAATGAGACGGGGCAAGAGGGTTTGGGGAGTTTTGGAGCAGGGGATATTGGGCAATTAATCTGGGCCGTTGGATGGTGGGAACCAACGGTCTAGATCGAGTCACTTGAACAGAACGGGGTTGTTTTGGATTTAAGCCGAGCGGGTTGAGATGGGTAACGGATTGGGTCATTTAAATGGGTAGGGTTGATGGGAAATCAACCATTGGATTGACAGGGATGGTCGGCTGAGATTTCAAGCGACGAAACGACGTAGTTTCGTCATCATACCACGTCGTTTCGCCCACCTCTAAGGGTAATCACATTGGACCGGGTATAGGGGTGTTTTGAGCATGTATTTGATCAAGTTTGGGCAGGCCCAGTCCAGTTTTCTTTTATTTCATTTTGTTTCTTTTCTTTTTATTCCTAATTTTTTAAAAAAAAAAAAACATGATGTTGCGATATGTATTGTTTGAGCACATTATATCATATTTAACAAAATTCTTACTATCACTTTATTTTTGACTGAAAGTCAAATATGTCTTATTCATCACATCATTTTTACGCAAATTCTTTTTTATTTTTGTTATTTTCTTGTAGTTATTGTATTATTTATTATTTAATACGATTAACTGTTATATAATTTTTTATTAGCTTAATAATCAAATTATTATATTTATTATTATTCTTTTAATAGTCTTTAACAGATATGAGCATTTTAATCATTTAAATTTTCAGTAATATTTTTAAATATAATTTAATAATTTAATTTATTTATTTTCAATTAATTTAAAGTATTAATATCCCCACACTACCTTTTTTTATACATCTCTTCCCTATTATGAATTTTAATAGTTTTTATATTAATATTTTACCTACAACCAAAAATAATAGTATCATATTTTATTTTAAATTGTAACTTTGAATTAGTCTAAAATATTAATACATAAGTTATTTGATTATTACGTTCCAAATATATTGAGTTCTTTTATAATATTTTTTGTATTAAATGCATTTAAATTTTCTTTCTTTTTTAGTTTAAAGATACAAATTTATTTTTTAATTATCATTAGTAAACACCTATAATAAATTAATTTTACATTTTTAAAATTTTAATTTAATCATAGAAAAATATTTTTTTAATTGTTTGAATACATTATATCTAAATATTATAGTAATATTTTTACTATTTTATTTCTTTACATGGTATTTTCAAAAATAAAAAAATCTCATCTCAAATTCAAATAATTCTTATCATTCTATGTTCTAAAGTAGACAGCATTTTCAAAATATTATGTTATGCTTTCAAACTTAAACTAACTGCACTCAACTTAGATATTAATCATGGAAAAATATTTTCTTAATTGTATGAATACATTATATCTAAATGTTATAGTAATCATTTCACTGTCATTTTATTTATTTACATATTTTTTTATTATAGTTTTAAGATACAAATTTAATTTTTAATTTTCATTAGTACCTATATTATGTATTTTTAAATTTTTATTTATTTATTTTCATAAATAAGACTTCAATTTCGTGGTATTCTCCATAGTTTGTTCATTCTCAACTTAGTTTTAAAAAAATTCTAATCTCAAATTCAATTAGACTTTCCCTTTCATTTCTAATAGTAAATTTTTAATAATTTAACATAGTTTTGCAATTTTAATCTAATATATAGTTTTATTACATTTTATATGGCTTTTTATTAGATGAATATTAATTTTTGTAATCATAAAATAATTATTTATTTTGTTTTAAAAATATTTCTTGACAATTTTAAATTTTAATAATATTTTTAAGTGTTGTATATTTATTTTACTTTATTTTATAAACTTAAAGATTTTCAAATTTCCTCACGTTATCTTTAATTTATTAATTATTCAATATTTTAGTTGTTGATTTTATCTATTAGACTTGAGTTATGTGAACTTATCCATATTATGAATTTTCTTACCATAATATAAAAATCTTTATCATTTCAAATTTAAATAAGTTTTAGCCTCTTCTCTATGATAAAAAATAAATTTTTATTTTTCTCTATTTATTCTTTATTTTTAATATTATATTATTCAATAACTAATATTATTACATTGTCATGTGGATATTTATTAGCTTGTTTGAATTTAATATATATTTCTACCACACTTATTTTAATATAATATAAATAAAAATTTAAAAACTTTTTTATCTCAAATTCAAATAACTTTTATCATTCTATTTTCTAATTTGGATCGCATTTTCAAAAAAAATATGTTATTCTTTCGAATTTAAATTAACCGCACTCAATTCAAATATTAATCATATTATATCTAAATATCTTAGTAATATTTATGTATAAAATATTTATTTGCTTGATTTATCAATATTAATATGACTTTATTATTCTTGTTATTAAAATATTTTACTGATATTTAATTTGTTTACCTTATAAATAATTTGTATACGTTATGTAAGATCTCAATTTACGTCTTTCTATATTTTTATTTTTTCTATTCTATTTTTTTAATTAATTTTTTACCTCCATATTTCTAGCTAATATAGAAGAAAATCTATGAGTGGATACAACAACAACAACAACAACAACCCAGTATGAGTGGATCAATATATATATTGTATTTGCCTAAGATCTATTTAGATTATATATAAGATTCATTAAACTACTTCCATTAATTATATTCCAATACATTAATAATTTTTAATTATTAATGTTGTCCCAAAATTATCAAGTGGCTTCATTTTAGGTTGCCACTTGGCTTAACCACAATGCATACTACTCTTCTTTTAATATAATATCGATTTTCTTGATTAATCAATTCCTTTCCCGGGGTGGGTGAGGTGTGGTAGGGACGCCCATAGATGATTAGTTTGTGTTCTCTTGCGGTAGTCATTTCTGGTAGTTACTGTTTCAATATCATTGCATGCATACCTGCTTATTTATGGTATTTATGCTTCTTATATTTAGATAATTTTTGCGATGTATGCTGGTATAACTAATGCGGTTTTTGTTTTTGTTTGCCTTTCTTTTCCCTGCGCCGAGGGTCGATTGGAAACAACCTCTCTGCCCTCTCGGGTAGAGGTAAGGCCTGTCTACATATTACCCTCCCCAGACCCCACCTTGTGGGAATATACTGGGTTGTTGTTGTTGTTGTTGTTGTTGCTTGATTTATCAATATTAATATGACTTTAATATTCTTGTTATTAAAATGTTTTACTGATATTTAATTTGTTTACCTTATAAATAATTTGTATACGTTATGTAAGATCTCAATTTACGTCTTTCTATATTTTTATTTTTTCTATTCTATTTTTTAATTTATTTTTTACCTCCATATTTCTAGCTAATATAGAAGAAAATCTATGGGTGGATCAATATATATATATATTGGATTTTCCTAAAATCTATTTAGATTATGTAGAAGATTCATTAAACTATTTCCATTAATTATATTTCTATATATAATTTTTAACTATTAATGTTGTCCTAAAATTGCCAAGTGGCTTCATTTTAGCTTGCCACTTGGCTTAATGTAACGACCCGGCCCGTCGTTACGGGAATTTCCACCCCGTTACCTTGCATTTACATATCTTATGCTTTCATATCAGTATTAGAATATATCGGGTGAATTAGGGGTGATTCGGGTTGAAAAATGAAGCAAATAGCATGTTTGAAGGAAGCTTGAATATGGAAAGTCAACCTAGAGTTGACTATTGAGTTAAAGTGCTCGGAACCGCATTTCGATGATTCGACTAGTTTCGGGGGATTATTTATGACTTAGGAGAGCAATCGGAATTGAATTCGGAGGTCCGGTGTAGTTTTAGGCTTGAATTGGTGAAGGTTGAATTTTGGCGAAAACCGGATGGTAGGTGAGATTTTGATCCGGGGGTCGGAATGGAATTCCGACAATTTCGGTAGCTTCGTTATGTGATTTTGGATATGTCCGCAAATTTTCAGGTCATTCGGACATCGTTTGATCGGATTTTGGATTGAATGTTAGTTTTGAAAGTTTTGAAGAAACTTAGGCTTGAATTCGTATGTAAATGGTAATTTTGATGTTTAGGATGGTGTTTTTATGATTGGAACAAGTCCGTATCATGTTTTGGAGTATGTTGGTGGTTTTCGTTGGGGTCCCGGGGGCCTCGGGATGATTTCGGACAATCAACCGGGCAATTTGGACTTGGCAAAACCTGCAGAAAATTGCAGGTCTGTGCAGCAAGAATTAAGCCTTCGCGTTTGCGTGAAGGCAGTCGCGTTCACGAAGGCCAGGTGGGCTAAAGCATCGCGTTCGCGAACAGGGCGTCGCGTTCGCGTAGGACTGGTGGGGTGAAGCTTCGCGTTCGCGTGAGGGTATCGCGAACGCGTAGAAGGAAAATAGGCGGTTGGGAATTTGTTCATCGCGAACGCGTTGGAGAGGTCGCGTTCGCGAAGGGTAAGCCATAGTTGAGCATCGCGAACGCGTGGGAGGCGTCGCGTTCGCGAAGAGTAAAAGGGAGCTGGACATCGCGAACGCGTGGGAGGTCACGCGAACGCGTAAAACAAATGGGTCTGGCAGTGAAATTAAATTGCAGAACAGAGGGCTCACGGGTTCATTCACCCAAAACATAATTTTGAGCCCTAGAGAGAAGAAAACACTGAGATATCATCGGGTATTCATCGGAGGTAAGATTCTTGACTCAAAAACATAATTTTATGGTAGAATTAACATCAATCTTCATGAATTTGGGTAGAAATTGTGAAGGATTGTGGCCTAGAAATTGATAACGAAAATTTGGGTTTTGAAAAGCCAATCGAACTCCGATTTCGATAAATTTTATATGCACGGACTCGTGGCGAGACGAGGATCGCGTTGGTACTAATTTCGGAATTTTCCGAGCAGTGGGCCCGGGGTCGGGTTTTACCAACTTAGTGTATTTATGCAAATTTCATGTAAATTGAAATGGGTTATGATTCTTTGACCCGTATTTGATATAATTATTGTGGTTTGACTAGATTCTACGCACGAGGGAGCGAAATTCAAAGGAAAAGGCATCGCGGACGAGTCTACGACCGGCTAGAGGTGAGTAGTTTGTGTATATGGTAGCGTGAGGGTTCGAAACCCCGACTTAGCACATTGTGACGCTAGTAGGGTGTGGCTCGCACACCGTGGTAGGTGCGGGTTTGATTGTGATTGGGGATTGAGACTTGGTCCATCCCGGATATGGATAAAATGCTATTAGTGATAGAAATACACTATGTTTGACATATTTGTGGGCTGTAAGCCTTGTTAGGGGCCTTGTGCCGACCTGTAGTATCCTTAGGCGATAATATTTATGTGATAGCTATACTTGCTTAATCACTGATCTCAGTCCTGGAAATAGAAATCACAGTATTGGAATGCTAAGTCACCGGCTTTTGCAAATTAAATAAAAATTAAAGTATTTTTCATAAATTATGAACTGGAAACTGGAATTAAGAAAAATGAACTGTTTTGTGACTTATCTGATTATTGTGGACTGAGGATGGATCGGGCTGCACGCCGCAGCGGTTATTATGATATGAGGATTGGGCTGCACGCCGCAGCGACATTTGCGTTTGGGCTGTAGGAGCCCCTCCGGAGTCTGTACACACCCCCAGTGAGCGCCGTCGACGTTAAATGGATCGGGCTACACGCCGTAGCGGTCATGTGCATTGCATTGCATCTTTATCTGTTGAATTATTCTCTGGTAGCTGTATTGTACTGTTGGTGTTAGTTCGTAGTAGATTCGGACTGTAGTTTAGCTTCATATTGTGGTATTATGTGGATTTCCTACTTTCAGCTGCTTATATATATTTATTACTGACTGAGTACTTAGTACTCACCCCTACTCCATGCACCTTTTGTGTGCAGACTCAGGTACTCAGGAGCAGTAGACAGGCATTTCTAGCGTTCGCAGAGTCATACCGAGTTGCTGAGGAAGCTGCCGACGTTTGCAGAACCTAGCTTCTCCTCTCTTTCAGTTGTTATTTTGTATTCAGACTTGAGTACTTCCATACAGTATTCTCTATTTTTGTTGGTTTTTGTTAGAGGCTCTAGACATGTGACTCCAGATCTTTGGGAGTGACAGTTATTTTCGCACTTCTTAGTATTTCATTCGTATTATTATTATTGGAGTTTCTATGACTCATATATTCCTCTTGAGTTGTCCATTTGGGACTGATATTATTGGTGATAAACATTTGTTGGTCTGGCTGGCCTAGCTTGATTGTTGGGCGCCATCACGACCGGATTTGGGGTCGTGACAAGTTGGTATCAGAGCCTAGGTTACTAGGACTCGCGAGTCATGAGCCGGTTTAGTAGGCTTTCGCGGATCGGTACGTAGACGTCCGTATCTATCCTCAGAGGGCTACAGAACTTTAGGAAAAACCTCACTTTTCTTGGATTCATATCGTGCGGTTTGTGTTATCGTGAGACTAAATTTTTCCCATATTCTACTCTCTCGCAGATGGCAAAAACACGTGCTAGCGGACGTGGCGGACGACCACCATTGGCACCCAGAGGCCGTGGTCGTGGTAGAGGTAGGGCAGCAGTACCAGCACCTGCTGACCCACCAGCTGACCAGGTTCAGGGTCATATTCCTGTACCAGTGGCCCAGGTTCAGGACCAGGTTCAAGCTGCAGACGCTCCGGCAGCTCAGGTTCAGGCACCGGCAGTGCCCATTGTGATACCGGGTCTTCAGGAAACCTTGGCCCAGATCTTATCAGTATGCACAGGCTTGGCTCAGGTCGTTGCAGCCTCTACTGCAGCGTCTTCTTCACAGGCAGGGGGAGGGAATCAGACCCCGTGGCTCGCACACCCGAGCTGGTGATACAGGGTATTCAGGCACCTGGGGCAGCTCCATTTCAGCCAGTTGCACCCGTTGTACCAGCTCCTGCTTATGTGGTTCCAGTTATGCCTGACGATGAGCAGCAGCGTTGGAGAGATTTGAGAGGCTACAGCCTCTGACATTCAGTGGTGCTGAGGGCGAGGACACCCAGGGTTTTCTTGACAGATGTTAGCGCATGCTTCGCACCGCGGGTATTCTAGAGTCCAGCGGTGTTTCATTCACCACTTTTCAGTTCACAGGTGCAGCATTTCAGTGGTGGGAGGATTTTGAGAGGCGTAGGCCCGCTGGGGCAGCGCCCCTCACTTGGCAGCAGTTCTCCACGGTATTTTTGGAGAAGTACGTGCCTCGGTCTCAGAGAGAGGAGCTGCGTCGTCAGTTTGAGTGGCTGAAGCAGGGAGACATGACGATTACTCAGTACAAGATGAGATTCACACAGATGGCCCGTCATGCCATGTGGATGGTTCCTACGGACAGAGAGAGGATTCGAAGATTTATTGATGGCCTTATTTATCCCATCCGCATATTGATGACCGGGGAGAGAGCTTCGGCAGTTACCTTTGAGGAGGTGGTTGATGCTGCCCGTCACATTGAGATAGATCGCCGCAGAGAGCGGGAGGAGAGAGAGGCTAAGAGGCCTCGTGGTACTGGCAGTTACAGTGGTGCTCCGTCTAGGGGCCAATTTCTAGCATAGCAGGGGTCGTTCTTTCAGGTCTCATCAGTTTGGACGTGCAGAGTCCAGTGGGGTTTCATCGGATCGTGGTCGTTAGGGCCATCGGGGTTATCAGGGTCAGCAGGGCCCTCAGCAGAGTCAGCCTGCACTGAGTGCTATTCCAGCTCAGAGCTCTGCTTTTGCTTCCTCAGCACATGGTTCATCTGTAGCTAGGGGTCCTCAGCAGCCCCTTCTTCCATCTTCAGGCCGTTGAGTTATGAGCCGGTTTAGTAGGCTTTTTCGGATCGGTACGTAGACGTCCGTATCTATCCTCGGAAAGCTACAGAAACTTTAGGAAAAACCTCACTTCAGCACCAACACAGTCAGCTAAGAGTGGTGGCCAGGTGGCCAGGGGTCGCCCTAGGGGCGAGGATCGTACTGGCGGAGGCCAAGCTCGTTTCTATGCTCTTCCGGATAGGAAGGATGCAAGTGTGTCAGATGCGGTCATATCAGGTATTATCTCAGTCTGCCACAGGGATGCTTCTGTCTTATTTGATCCTGGATCCACCTATTCCTATGTTTCTACTTATTTTTCACATCACTTGGGTATGACCCGTGGCATTCTTGCTTTTCCCGTACGTGTGTCTACCCCGGTGGGGGATACTGTTGTTGTGGATCAGGTATATCGATCCTGTCTTATTACTATTGGTTGTTTGGAGACCCGAGTTGATTTATTACTACTGGGCATGGTAGATTTCGATGTGATTCTAGGCATGGATTGGCTATCCCCTTACCATGCGATTCTGGACTGTCATGCCAAGACAGTCACAATAGCTATTCCAGGTAATCCGAGGATCGAGTGGCATGGCTTGACTGATTATGTGTCTGACAAGGTGATCTCTTATATAAAGGCCCAACGAATGATTGGGAAGGGTTGCTTATCTTATTTGGCATTCATTAGAAATGTTGAGGATGAGACACCTAGACTTGATTCGGTCCCCATTGTGAGGGAGTTTCCGGATGTATTTCCAGTAGATCTGCCGAGCATGCCGCCTGACAAGGATATTGATTTTGGCATTGACTTGGTGCCGGGCACTCAGCCCATTTCTATTCCTCCCTATCGCATGGCACCAGCGGAGTTAAAAGAATTGAAGGAAGAGCTTCAGGAACTCTTAGATAAGGGTTTCATTCGCCCGAGTGTGTCACCTTGGGGTGCACCGGTATTGTTCGTAAAGAAGAATGATGGAACAATGAGAATGTGCATTAATTACAGGCAGCTGAACAAGGTAACAATGAAGAATAAGTACCCATTACCTCGTATTGAGGGCCTATTTCATCAGCTCCAGGGAGCTAGTGTAGTTTCTAAGATCGATCTTCGATCGGGCTATCATCAGTTGAAGATTAGGGATTCGGATATTATGAAGACGGCGTTCAGAACACGATATGGGCACTATGAGTTTCTGGTGATGTCTTTTGGGCTGACTAATGCCCCAGCTGCATTCATGCACCTGATGAACAGTGTATTTCGGCCATACCTTGATTCTTTTGTGATTGTGTTTATTGATGATATTCTGGTTTATTCACGCAGCCAGGAGGAGCATGCACAACACTTGAGGGTGGTATTAGATAGGTTGAGAGAAAAGAATCTTTATGCAAAATTCACTAAGTGTGAGTTCCGGCTTGATACTGTGACTTTTCTAGGACATGTAGTGTCCGGTGATGGTATTCGGGTTGATCCACAGAAGGTCGAGGCAGTGCAGAATTGGCCCAGACCTTCCTCAGCTACCGAGATTCGGAGTTTTCTCGGCCTGGCAGGCTATTATCGCCGGTTTGTTCAGGGTTTCTCATCTATTGTTTCACCGTTAACTAAGTTGACACAGAAGAATGCTCCGTTTGTGTGGTCTGATGAATGTAAGGAGAGCTTCCAGAAGCTCAAGGAGGCTTTGACCATAGCTCTCGTACTTGTGTTGCCATCAGCCTCAGGGTCATAT
Organism: Nicotiana noctiflora; assembly: GCA_032618575.1. Taxonomy (NCBI): domain Eukaryota; kingdom Viridiplantae; phylum Streptophyta; class Magnoliopsida; order Solanales; family Solanaceae; genus Nicotiana; species Nicotiana noctiflora. The sequence continues at coordinate 150,344 of JASVEL010005105.1, read as the reverse complement.
ACGGTGTATTGTGATGCTTGTAGCGTTGGGCTCGGTTGTGTGTTGATGCAAGAGGGTAGAGTTATTGCATATGCTTCTCGTCGGCTAAAGCCCCACGAGAAGAACTACCCTGTTCATGATTTGGAGTTAGCTGCTATTGTTCATGCCTTGAAGATCTGGAGGCATTACTTATATGGTGTATCTTGTGATGTATATACAGACCACCGCAGCCTTCAGCATTTGTTTAAGCAGAAAGATCTAAATTTGAGGCAGCGGAGTGGCTTGAATTGCTTAAAGACTATGATATTATTATCTTGTACCATCTTGGGAAAGCCAATGTAGTGGCTGATGCATTGAGCTGAAAGGCTATTAGTATGGGCAGTTTGGCGTATATTCCAGTTGGGGAGAGACCCATTGCGGTTGATGTTCAAGCATTAGCTAATCAGATGGTGAGGCTGGATATTTCTGAGCCCAGTCGGGTGATGGCTTGTGTAGTAGCTCGCTCTTCTTTATATGATCGTATTCGAGAGCGCCAGTATGATGATCCACACTTACTTGTCCTTAAGGACAGAGTTCAGCATGATGATGCCAGAGAGATGTCACTATTGATAGTGATGGTGTATTGCGGATGCAGGGCCGGATATGCGTGCCCAATGTTGATGGCCTTCGTGAGTTGATATTGGAGGAGGCCCACGGCTCGCGGTATATTATTCATCCAGGAGCCGCGAAGATGTATCAGGATTTGAAGCAGCATTACTGGTGGAGGAAGATGAAGAAAGATATTGTGAGTCATGTGGCTCGGTGTCTAAACTGTCAGCAGGTTAAATATGAGCATCAGAGACCTGGCGATGTATTCCAGCTTATTGATATTCCCGAGTGGAAGTGGGAAAGGATTACTATGGACTTTGTTAGTGGACTCCCTCGGACAGCGAGGAAGTTGGATTCAGTATGGGTGGTGGTGGATAGACTCACCAAGTCAGCTCACTTCATCCCAGTGTGTACTACTCCTCAGAGCGGTTGGCAGAGATATTCATCCGTGAGATAGTGAGATTGCATGGAGTTCCCATTTCTATTATATCAAACAGAGATACCCAGTTCACTTCTCAGTTCCGTCAGCGAGAGTTGGGTTCATAGGTAGAGCTGAGCACAACATTTCATCCACATACGGATGGGCAGTCTGAGCGTACTATTCAGATATTGGAGGACATGTTGCGTGTTTGCGTCATTGATTTCGGTGGTTTATGGGCTGATTACTTGCCTCTTGCGGAGTTTGCTTATAATAATAGCTATCAGTCCAGCATTCAGATGGCACCGTATGAAGCTTTATATGGGAGGCGGTGTAGGTCTCCGGTCGGTTGGTTTGAGCCCGGCGAGGCTAGGTTGTTGGGGACAGAGTTAGTTCAGGATTCCTTGGACAAGGTGAAGGTGATTCAGGAGAGACTTCGCATAGCTCAGTCGCGTCAGAAGAGTTATGCGGACTGGAAGGTCCGAGATGTGTCTTATTCAGTAGGTGAGAAGGTGTTGCTAAAGGTTTCGCCTATGAAGGGCATTATGAGTTTTGGAAAGAAAGGGAATTTAAGCGCAAGGTTTATTGGACCTTTTGAGGTGCTTAAGAAAGTTGGGGAGGTGGCCTACATGCTTACTTTGCCCCCCAATTTGTCGGGAGTTCACCCGGTGTTCCATGTATCCATGCTCGGAAGTATGTCGGAGACCCGTCTCATGTGTTAGACTTCAGCACGATACAACTAGATGAGGACTTGACTTATGAGGTGGAGCCAGTAGCCATTTTGGGTCGACAAGTTCGTAAGCTGAGATCCAAGGACATAGCTTCAGTGAAAGTGCAGTGGAGAGGTCGTCCCGTGGAGGAAGCAACTTGGGAGACCGAACGGGAGATGCGGAGCAGATATCCACACTTATTTGATACTCCAGGTATGTTCCTTAACCCGCTCGCGGACGAGCGTTTGTTTAAGTTGGGGAGAATGTAACGACCTGGCCCATCATTACAGGAATTTCCACCCCGTTACCTTTCATTTACATATCTTATGCTTTCATATCAGTATTAGAGTATATCAGGTGAATTAGGGGTGATTCGGGTTGAAAAATGAAGCAAATAGCATGTTTGAAGGAAGCTTGAATATGGGAAGTCAACCTAGAGTTGACTATTGAGTTAAAGTTCTCGGAACCGGATTCGATGATTCGACTAGTTTCGGGGGATCATTTATGACTTAGGAGAGCAATCGGAATTGAATTCGGAGGTCCGGTGTAGTTTTAGGCTTGAATTGGCGAAGGTTGAATTTTGGCGAAAACCGGATGGTAGGTGAGATTTTGATCCGGGGGTCGGAATGGAATTCCAATAATTTCTGTAGCTTCGTTATATGATTTTGGATATGTCTGCAAATTTTTAGGTCATTCGGACATCGTTTGATCGGGTTTTGGATTGAATGTTAGTTTTGAAAGTTTTGAAGAAACTTAGGCTTCAATTCGTGTGTAAATGGTGATTTTGATGTTTAGGATGGTGTTTTTATGATTGGAACAAGTCTGTATCATGTTTTGGAGTATGTTGGTGGTTTTCGTTGGGGTCCCGGGGGCCTCGGGATGATTTCGGACCCATCAACCGGGCAATTTGGACTTGGCAAAACCTGCAGTAAATTGCAAGTGTGTGCAGCAAGAAATAAGCCTTCCCGTTCGCGTGGAGGCAGTCGCGTTCGCGAAGGCCAGGAGGGCTAAAGCATCGCGTTCGCGAACAGGGCGTCGCGTTCGCGTAGGTCAGGTGGGGTGAAACTTCGCGTTCGCGTGAGGGGTATCGCGAACGCGTAGAAGGAAAATAGGCGGCTGGGAATTTGTTCATCGCGAACGCGTTGGAGAGGTCGCGTTCGCGAAGGGTAAGTCAGAGTTGAGCATCGCGAACACGTGAGAGGGTTATGATTCTTTGACCCGTATTTGATATAATTATTGTGGTTTGACTAGATTCTACGCACGAGGGAGCGAAATTCACAGGAAAAGGCATCGCGGACGAGTCTACGACCGGCTGGAGGTGAGTAGTTTGTGTATATGGTAGCCTGAGGGTTCGAAACCCCGGCTTAGCACATTGTGACACTAGTAGGGCGTGGCTCGCACACCGTGGCAGGTGCGGGATTGATTGTGACTGGGGATTGAGACTTGGTCCATCCCGGATATGGATAATATGCTATTAGTGATGGAAATACACTGTGTTTGACATATTTGTGGGTTGTAAGCCTTGTTTGGGGCCTTGTGCCGACCTGTAGTATCCTTAGGGGATAATATTTATGTGATAGCTATACTTGCTTAATCACTAATCTCAGTCCTGGAAATTGAAATCATAGTATTGGAATGCTAAGTCAGCGACTTTTGCAAATTAAATAAAAATTAAAGTATTTTTAATAAATTATGAACTGGAAACTGGAATTAAGAAAAATGAACTGTTTTGTGACTTATCTGATTATTGTGGACTGAGGATGGATCGGGCTGCAGGCCGCAGCGATTATTATGATATGAGGATCGGGCTGCACGCCACAGCGGTATTTGCGCTTGGGCTGTAGGAGCCCATCCAGAGTCTGTACACACCCCCAGTGAGCGTCGTCGACGTTAAATGGATCGGGCTACACGCCGTAGCGATTATGTGCATTGCATTGCATCTTTATCTATTGAATTATTCTGTGTTAGCTGTATTGTACTGTTGATGTTAGTTCGTAGGAGATTCGGACTGTAGTTTAGCTTCATATTGTGGTATTTTGTGGATTTCCTACTTTCAGCTTCTTATATATATTTATTACTCACCTAGTACTTAGTACTCACCCCTACTCCCTGCACCTTTTGTGTGCAGACTCAGGTACTCAGGAGCAGTAGACAGGCATTTCCAGCGTTTGCAGAGTCATACCGAGTTGCTGAGGAAGCTGCCGACGTTCGCAGAACTTAGCTTCTCCTCTCTTTCAGTTGTTATTTTGTATTCAGACTTGAGTACTTCCATACAGTATTCTCTATTTTTGTTGGTTTTTGTTAGAGGCTCTAGACTTGTGACTCTAGATCTTTAGGAGTGACAGTTATTTTCGCACTTCTCAGTATTTCATTCGTATTAATATTATTGGAGTTTCTATGACTCATATATTCCTTTTGAGTTGTCCATTTGAGACTGATATTATTGGTGATAAACATTTGTTGGTCTGGCTGGCCTAGCTTGATTGTTGGGCGTCATCACGACCGGATTTGGGGTCGTGACACTTAACCACAATGCATACTACTCTCCTTTTAATATAATATAAATGTTGTCCCAAAATTGTCAAGTGGCTTCATTTTAGGTTGCCACTTGGCTTAACCACAATGCATACTACTCTCCTTTTAATATAATATCGATTTGCTTGATTTATCAATATTAATATGACTTTATTATTCTTGTTATTAAAATGGTTTACTTATATTTAATTTGTTTACCTTATAATTAATTTGTATACATTATGTAAGATCTCAATTTACGTCTTTCTATATATATATATATATATATATATATATATATATATATATATATATATATATATATATATATATATATATATATATATATATATATATATATATATATATATATATATATATATATATATATATATATATATATATATATATATATATATATATATATATATATATATATATATATATATATATATATATATATATATATATATATATATATATATATATATATATATATATTTAGATTATGTATAAGATTCATTAATATACTTTCATTAATTATATTTCTATATATAATTTTTAATTATTAATGTTGTCCCAAAATTGCCAAGTGGCTTCATTTTAGCTTGCCACTTGGCTTAACCACAATGCATACTACTCTACTTTTAATATAATATACAAAATTGTAGAGATAATGCATAAATACCCCATTAAACTTGTCCGAAAAAGTCATTTACACACCTTAACTTTACGGATGACCTATGTCCCCCCTTTTCTTGTTTGAAGTAAATTTTATACCACCCTAAATGATGACGTGGCAAAGGCAGAAATTTCACTCTCCCAAACTCGCGTGTAAGAGGTGAAGACATTGCATACAACTTTACTTTTCCTTAAATACCCTTCCTAAAAATATTATCTTCCTTTTAATACCAGGGACTCTTTTGTCATTCCAACAAAAAATAAAAGCCCTCAAAAAAGCAGTGCTGCAGAAATCTTCGTTCTTCACTGTCAAAGGGTTATCCAATCAATTTCTCAGCCGGCAATTTTTGAAAGGGTTCTTCACTGTGCCGCAGAAATCTTCGTCTCTTTCGTTCTTCTCAACCGGCAATTTTTGAAGCCTTTTCTGGTTCCAGGGTTATTTAATCAATTTCTGGTTCCAGGGTTATCCAATCAACAAGGAAGGAGAACAGTACAGTTTCACTAAATCAAATTACAAAAGAATAAAACCCACTGTTTTATTTTCTTTCTCAGAACGAACCCACAAGCTGTGATCCCAAAGTCCCATTAGTTGAAAAAATCTTTATTTAGATCTTCAAATAATTTTAATTTAAAAATTCAATTGTACAGATTTCATTAGCAATGGCAGTGAAAGGGAGGTATTCTCGAGTTGGGCCTTGGAAATCGTCGAATTCCACACTAATTTTTGGAGATGTATGATTGTATACTGTTTTAATTATATGCTAATATGGGGAGAAAAGGAGACCTGGAAAAAATAGACTGCCACTCTAATTCGCCTTGCTTTTTTTACTTCCACTTCTCTAGAATTCATGTCATCTTTGTATTAATAAATGTGTTCCGAATGGTGAATTTCTTTTCCTTTTATGTCCCATAAGAAATAAAACTGATGCGGGTCTGAGACTTTCGATGTTGAGAAAAGTAAAAATGAGAAAAAGGCAAGTAAATGTATAACTATTTACTGGAAAAAATAAAGTTGTTTTGACATGTGGCGCGTGTACTACACATGCCCACCAGAAGACTGATTATGAGTTACCAATGGTGTATAAAATTCACTTCAAATAAGAATAGGGGGGACATAGGTCGCCCGTAAAGTTAAGATGTGTAAATGACTTTTTCGGACAAGTTTAATGACATGTTTATGCCCTTTGTGCAGACAATAACCGTGATCCATTCATTCACCACTCTTAACTACGTTCATTAGGTAAAAGTCATTGTATTTTGTTTGGCCAAGAATGTGTATGAACATTTATGAACTCAAAGCAATTATTAAAAGTAAAGGGCCAATTATAGCAGGTCGTAGCACATCTGAAATTTAGTAAAGGAAAAGATAATGGAGATAAATGTAGCGATAACAGAGGATATTTAGTGATCTTTATTCATGATAATAGGTTAATCTGCCTCTCCATGAAGAGGTTCAGATCCTTACAATCATGTTTTTGTAGATCTATTGTTATCCTGTATTTTGATACTGATTCTCACTTTGCGTTTTACTCTGTGTTTCTTAGAGCCACCATGGGGAGAGAGTGGAACCCTTTTTCTCATGATTGCTTCGGTATTTATAGGTCTTTAATTATGATAGTTGGCTTTCTTGGGAGATTGAATCCGTGTCATGAAACTATTGCGGGCGTACCCGCAAGGCGTCATCTCTGACGAAAGAATTCTAGGCGGCTACGGACAACAACTTGTGGTTGAGGACGGCCTCGCTTTTTATGGCGTCTGCGCCCAATTGGAAACGACCTCGACGCTCGTTATACGCATTTGGGCCGAGGGGAGTGATTAATTTATTCTGAGTATTATAAGGTCGAATTGTAGCCCATACAGATAGTCCCTCCGCTTATCGTGGTCACATCGGGACAGGTCGGGATGAGCGAATATGATAGTCCGTACGACCTCTCTTTTCGATTGAGGATACGACAACCTCTCAGGACGCCTCTTCATGAGGTGCGGGTCCGGATATGCTCTTGTTTTACACAGACTTTAGGACGCAGGGTCCGGTTGAGGCGTTGCCGTACCAGGGATGTTTTAGGCGATGGCTTAAATTTCGGCGCACACTCTCTGATTTTGATCGTGGAAGCGACGATTTTGATGAGAATTGAACCGTTTTGACGGTTGGGATTTGCATTAAATGGCACCTGTCAGTTTCGCGAGGTTTTGATTCAATTTTTCTTATACAAGAGCCTGGTATGTGAGACATTCTTCGTTCTTTTATTTACTGATTGTTTCTCTCTCTAGCAAATTCTCAAAAAATCTTGCTTTTTCTGTGGCATAATCGTTGCCTGTTCTTAATCATCTTCTCCGTTTCATCTAACTTTCCCGGTGACCTAAATTAATGGCTGGCCTTCCTCCTTGCGACGGTCTTCCGGTGGTGCTGCCGGTAGACGATCCGGTGATTGAGGGGTTGTCCCCCGTGCTTTCGGTCATTGATCGGAGCGATATTCAAAAGGATGCCCTCAGTGGATGATATACTCCCAGGGGCGAGGAGCTTGGCGGTGGATTTCACCGCAGATGGTGGTGTTGAACCCGTCGATGAGGCCCCACTGATGGGGGAGGTAAGCATGGCCCAGTTGCGTGCTCAGGGGCTCATCCCCTCCCATGCCGACACTGTGTTGGCTCAGCCCGGAGACAGGGTACATACCGACCGTGCCGGGTATTGTGTGTTCTACTCCTTCCCGTTCAGGCTGGGGTTCAGAATGCCCCTTCCCAATCTGTTAGTCAATTTTTGCCGGTATTACGGCTTTTTCCCAGAGCAGCTTACCACATCCGTGTACAGGCTCTTGGCCATGCTGCTTAAGTTCTTGGAGCTGGCCGGCAGGTTGGTCACTCTTCAGCATGTCCTTGCTCTCTTTTCTCCTCAGCGCACTCAGGGGAGTAGGATTCGGATGGTCCCGCACAGGTGGCAGGGATTGGTGACGGCTTTGGACGACGAGGTCGAGCCTCATCAATATGAACAATTTTTCTACGTCCGGACCAGTCATCTGGTGACGTCCCCTTCGGGTTTTCCGGAGGCCTGGAATCACGGCCGTAAGTCTTTCCTTATTATTTTTTTTTAGGAGGATTAAATTTGTGCTTTATTTTTGTCTTTTGACCGGTTGTTATTTTGTCATTTCTGCAGCTAACAAGTCGCCCCCGCCTCTATTCACTGGGTTGTGCGGGTGGCTAGAAGTTATCCTTCTGCATACCGAGGGGATTCGCTCGTGGGCGTCCTTCTCGAGGAGGTACGGCCACAGTTTGGTCGTTGGTAAGTCGTTTTGATTTAGTGGGGCGTATCCGTCTTTTGGTAGTCGTCGTAACTCAATGGTGATCTATTTTCTATCTTTGTAGGGCGGGTAAGCCGCGGCAGGGCTCCTCAGCCCGTATTCCGGAGTCCTGGGGAGATTGCCAGGTTTTTCACTCCGACAGCGGCTGCTCGGGCTCCCAGGGCCGTCTCCTTCGATTCTGTAGCTGGGCTCTCTCCCGCTCGCCCTCGGCTTGATGGTAGGAGTGTGTCGGGTGTTGTCCGCTCCCGAGAGGCGTTGCCTTATCGAGACGAGGAGGAGAGGCCTTTAGTCAGGCGGCGGATCCTTCCACCTTAGGCCCCTCCAAAGGTGCGGCCAGTTGCTAATGAGGCGGTAACTGTGACCCTCCGCCTCCCCCCGGGGCGAGGAAGATTGTCGAGGCAGCGCGCACCCCAATGGGCGGACCAAATGATCTAAGAGCCCGGGACGAGCGAGAAGGGAGCGCTGCTCCTACTGCCTAGTCTTCCACCCATAGATTTAAGGCGGGTGAGCCATCTCGGGTGGTCGTGGATCTTGGGGACTCCAGCACCCCGTCGACGGGGGCGGCAGCGACGGGAGAGGTATCTCCGTCTGTCTCCGACTTGGATTCCGAGGACGTTTGTATGTTCCGTGATGGGATCACAAATGCGACTGTCCATCCAGACGGAAGGCCGCGGGTGATCGAAATTCCCGCGGACGAGAACTTGTTGCTGAGGGAGTCTTCCATGCTGCCACTGTTGGGCCAGTTGTGTTCTTCCGTGGAGAATCAGTCACTGAGAGAAGTGACGGATGTTAGTATAATAAATAAGGTAGCGTCGCTGGGTATGAAGGTATGCGCTCCGGGCTGACTACTCTCTTCTGACCTTTGTGTCTCCCAGAATTTCCACCTCTGACCCTTCTATACATTTTGTTTCGCATGCATTTTTGCTACAGGTAGAGTGCCTTCGTTGGACCAATGTTCAAACCGGGGTCCTTCTCCGCGTTCTCGAGAGGTGTCGCCAGTTATGGCTCCAATGTAGGGAGCTTGAGGAGCGCTTGAGGGATGATCCTCGTAACCAAGAGTTGGTCGGGGAGTTAGCGCGGGCAAAGTTGCAGAGGGACCAGGCACTCGGCCATATTGAGACCTTGGAGGGGCAGCTGCGCCAGGCGAACGATGAGCTGGAGGCTGCGAGGAGGGCATCTTAGGAGAGTGAGCCTCAATGCTTAGCCAAGGTGACGACAGTTACCTCAGAGTGGAGCGGGAAAGTTGCTGCTGTGGATGGAAAATTGGCCGACTCGAGGCGCAGGCTGGTTGAGGCTTCTGCCAGGGCGGTCGAGCTTGAGGGGATCATCCGAGCCCACGACTCCCAGCTGTCGGCGGTAAGAGCCGCTGCCGCCTCCAAGGAGGACAGCCTCGAGGAGCGGATCAGGATGCTTGAGAGGAGTGCCCAATAGGCCGCGGGGCAGATAGCACTCCTTGAACAGGAAAATCGGCGTGTCCAGGAACAGTCCGTGTGCTTGGGTAGTTCCCGTGAAGCTTGGGTTTATGCCGAAGCGTAGTGGGGCATATATAAACATCTGTTTAAGGCCGGCTTGATTACTGAAGGGGCCTTCGAGCAGGCGCGCCAGAAAGCGCGAGAGGCCCGTGAGGAGTGCGGTTTTGACGCTGCGACGCCTGGTAACGATGATATTCCTAGTGGGAGCGAAGCCAGAGCCAATAATGACGAAGGCGCAGCGGAGGCTGGCGGGAGCGGAGTGGGGGCCGACACGGACAGAGCTGGTGATGGAGCGGCACAGGCCGGTGATGATGGAACTGGAGCGGATGGCGTTGTCGGCAATCCTCAGTTAATTGGAGATTAGTTGGTTGTACTTTCTTTTTCTTGTTGCGGTGTGTGGCTATTTTTCTCTTCTTTCCTTTTTTTTCTTTTTTTTTGATTGATTGTTGTGGTTACCTTCAGACAATTCTTGCTTCGAGGCGGACGGGCGTGGCCCGCATTCGCCTATTTTAATTTAAAATGGGGGGGAATTCCCCCCTTTTCCTTTCATTCGCTTACTGCTCGTTATGCTGTGTGCCTTTTCATTTATGTGGTCATTAGTTGTTCTATATCGAGGGCTCATGGCCCGAGTTTTGCTTCGACTGTCATTGAATTTATATCGAGTCGAGGGCTCATAGCCCAAGTTTTATTTCAGCTGAGGTTGAATCAGTCGTGGTGAAGGCTCATGGCTTGAGTCCCAGTTCAACCGTAGTTGAACTTTTGTTGACTCTTTTGAGTCGGGGGCTCGTAGCCCAAGTTTTACTTCAACTGTTATTGAATTAATCATGGCGAAGGCTCATGGCCTGAGTCCCAGTTCAACCGTAGTCGAACTTTTGTTGATTCATTTGAGTCGAGGGCTCGTAGCCCGAGTTTTGCTTCAACTGTTGTTGAATTAATCGTGACGAAGGCTCATGGCCGGAGTCCCAGTTCAACCGTAGTTGAACTTTTATTGATTCTTTTTAGTCGAGGGATCGTAGCCCGAGTTCCACTTCAACTGTTGTTGAATCTTTATTTGGATAAGGCTCATGGCCTGAGTCCCAGTTCAACCGTTGTTGAACTTTTATTGATTCTTTTGAGTCGAGGGCTCGTAACCCGAGTTCTACTTCAACTGTTGTTGAATTTTGATTTGCCGAAGGCTCATGGCCTGAGTCCCAGTTCAACCGTAGTTGAACTTTTATTGATTTTTTTGAGTCGAGGGCTCGTAGCCCGAGTTCTACTTCAACTGTTGTTGAATTTTTATTTGGCGAAGGCTCATGGCCTAAGTCCTAGTTCAACCGTAGTTGAAATTTTATTGATTCTTTTGAGTCGAGGACTCGTAGCCCGAGTTCTACTTCAACTGTTTTTGAATTTTTATTCGGCGAAGGCTCGTGAGTCCCAGTTCAACCGTAGTTGAACTTTTATTGATTCTTTTGAGTCGAGGGCTCGTAGCCCGAGTTCTTCTTCAATTGTTGTTGACTTTTTATTTGGCGAAGGCTCATGGCCTGAGTCCATGTTCAACCGTAGTTGAACTTTTATTGATTATTTTGAGTCGAGGGCTCGTAGCCCGAGTTCTACTTCAACTGTTGTTGAATTTTTATTTGGCGAAGGCTCATGGCATGAGTCTCAGTTCAACCGTTGTTGAACTTTTATTGATTCTTTTGAGTCGAGGGCTCGTAGCCCGAGTTCTACTTCAACTGTTGTTAAATTTTTATTTTGCGAAGGCTCATAGACGGAGTCTCAGTTCAACCGTAGTTGAACTTTTATTGATTCTTTTGAGTCGAGGTCTCGTAGTCCGAGTTCTACTTCAACTGTTGTTGAATTTTTATTTGGCGAAGGCTCATGGCCTGAGTCCCAGTTCAACCGTAGTTGAACTTTTATTGATTATTTTGAGTCGAGGGCTCGTATCCCGAGTTCTACTTCAACTGTTGTTGAATTTTTATTTGGCGAAGGCTCATGGCCTGAGTCCCAGTTCAACCGTAGTTGAACTTTTATTGATTCTTTTGAGTCGAGGACTCGTAGCCCGAGTATCGAGAAGATGAATCAGGCTTGCTCTGATTGGGTTTCTAATTCCTCGTTCGTCGTTTTCCCTTTATTTCTGACTTCAGGAAAAGCTACGCGATCTTGCTATGAAATCCCCACAGACGGCGCCAAATTGTTTGACCCAGAATGTGTATGAACATTTATGAACTCAAAGCAATTATTAAAAGTAAAGGGCCAATCATAGCAGGTCGTAGCATATCTGAAATTTAGTAAAGGAAAAGATAATGGAGATAGATGTAGAGATAATAGAGGATATTTAGTGATCTTTACTCATGATAATGGGTTAATCTGCCTCTCCATGAAGAGGTTCAGATCCTTACAATCATGTTTTTGTAGATCTATTGTTATCCTGTATTTTGATATTGATTCTCACACTGCGTTGTATTCTGTGTTTCTTATAGCCCTCATGGGGAGAGAGTGGAACCCTTTTTCTCATGATTGCTTCGGTATTTATAGTTCTTTAATTATGATAGTTGGCTTTCTTGGGAGATTGAATCTGTGTCATGAAACTATTGCGGGCGTACCCGCAAGGCGTCATCTCTGACGAAAGAATCGTAGGCAGCTACGGACAACAATTTGTGGTTGAGGACGGCCTCGCTTTTTATGGCGTCTGCGCCCAATTGGAAACGACCTCGACGCTCGTTATACGCATTTGGGCCGAGGGGAGTGATTAATTTATTCCGAGTATTATAAGGTCGAATTGTAGCTCATACATATTCTATTTCTTTCTTTTTGCTACTTTTTTTTCTTTTCTTTTCTATTTTGACATATGTAAACACACACGCGCACAACCAGTAATATGACTTTTCATTATGAAGATGCATCGAAAATAAAAATTATAAAATCGAAATGCTGTAAATGTAATATAATGGAAAAATCCGATGCTAATATATTATAATTCTAATTTAAGTATCATAAATTCGAATCTTAGCTATCTCTTATTAGCATTACTCGACCGGACACAATTATTTTAATTCTTTTATATTATATTTGAATTCGATTAAAATTCAAATTTGTGAAGAAAAATACATATTAATAGATAAAGCGTTCTCTAACAAAAGTGAATTGTTACTACCTATTCATATATATGTGCATTGCTAATTTGTGTTCACTATTGAAAAAAACTGTTTTAGTTGCTGATTGATGGTTTTTTTTCTTTTAAGAAATATTTATTAATCATTAAATTAGGTATTTGAACTAATTAGTTGATGGATAGGCAGTTTATTTCCTTTATACAATAATCAAAGCCTCCAACCTAATGGAAGTCCGTGGTCCTTCATAATCAGCTTGTAATTATTGCCACAACAGAAAATTTAATTATGTTGTTAATTAATGACATAATTGAACTAATTTGTTTGACAACTTCGTGTTAACCTTTCTTTTTATTATCAACAAAGGTTATGATGGATTGAAAGTACTAGTACATTCTTAATCAGAGTTCTCGATTTAAAACCATAAATTAGTCGGGGTTGTAATATGGAATTGCTTCTCCCATTTACCCTAAATGATTATTTGATTTTCTTTTTCTTTTTTTGGAGGGAGGGGGTGGGGGAGAGTAGGTTGATTTTCATATTATGATCCCGACTAATTCAAATTCACATGACGTAAGATCCACTAAAAGAAAAAATATTTTGGATCTTTTGTGTACTTAAGGCTTGACCCTAGATATTTGATTAACGATGAAAGAATCCTTTCTATGTGTGGCCACCATTAGTGATAATTGTATTTCACTTTACGGGACTCAAATAAAATTACATGGGAAAAAAAAGGTCAGAGACATAGAAATTGGGGAAGCTAGAATGGGTCCCACCTTTAGTGAATTATTTATATTAAGAATGATTTCCTATTATAAACAGGATTCTTTAAAGATGTCAAAGAACCCGCAGGTTTATCCGCAAATTGAATACAAATCCTTCCATCAGGATCTTGAGTAATATGTGAACTCTCGTTATTTGTGACTTCATTGGTAAGTTGGTGAGGAGCTATAGCCGACTCAAGTGTCCAACAAAATGTAAGATTAGTACTTTTAAAAATAAAAAAAATTATTTGTCATCGTAAATAAATATAAATTGATGATATATATTTTTTTAACACTGACGATATAGTATATAACATAAACTCTTATTATAACCATTATCGGTACGTGAAACCCAACTATGACCAAACAAGTAATGGCTCACCAGACCAAATTGGACAACCTTTTTCAATCTTGTTCGATCCAAGATCTATAAGACGGGCGGTAGTCCGCACGGTCATCTAGACTGGGATAGAAAGCAATGATTTCATCAAAATACTCAAGTTGGTTATTTAAATCTAGCTTTATTCCTTAATTTAGGTCGAATGTATGGAAGGCTAGAAGTCATTACCAAAGCATTGGGTCTGTCCGTTTTCCGATACTGTCTACAGTAATAACAGTTCTAACTGTGGTATCAATTATTGCCCCTAAACGCAACACAGCTAAGCGGGGACTTACAATACACCACTGCTCGTTATACTGTAGACGGTGCTGGAATAGACCGTTCCACCACCTTTGAACCAAGTCAACTCTTGAATTAAAGAGATAAGGCTGAGATTTATGATAACCTTCTCATAATATTTTGATTGAGTCTAGATAAAATCATGACATTCCTACTGTAGTTACCGGAGCTTCAACATAGATATGAATAAACTTAGCCGGAAATAGTTCCGACTATCATCTGAAGAATAGGAGAAGAAAAATCGGAGCAGTACCTGATTGGAAAGGCCGAAGGTGTCACCAGAAGATGCCGGATAAGATAAACACAAGCTTTATTTATTGAAAATATTTTTCAAGTAGAGAAAAGAGAGAGCTTTTGCCAAACTTGGCTTGCCCCTAAATGAAGAAGGGAAATGTCCTTATATAGACGGACCAAGGAAACAAAAGGAATCTTTGTGGGTCCCACATTCGGGCCCTTACAAAAAATAGTCCTATTTTTGTCTGCTTTAAAAAGTAATAAAGTAGATAGAGACAGGCATTATTTCTTGTCGTCTATCTATTACAAAATTGTAATTTATTACAATTTGTCTTTGCCTTTGGAATTTTGGAGTGAATCTTCCTGTGCCTGGAGGAATTGTTCTACTCGTAGTAGTTTTTCTTCTGTCATTGAAGAAGGTGTCTCTGGTCGTTGAGATTCATCAAACTCTGTTGCTGATATATTTTCAACACTGGAATTGTTTCTCATTGATGTATCTGATTTATCAATCTGAGATAGGTTCTGCAACAAGCTTTGCTCTACCTCCTTTAAATAATTCTTTATTAATTCTTCTCTATTACCGTCTTGAACGGAGATTCTCCGGGCAATATGGGTTGCTGAATAGTCTGCTACCAGTTTTTTCGGCTTAATTTTATAACTGGCAATTGCCTCTTGAATTTGACTGATTAATTCAGCGCCATAAATTGACTTTGTTTGAGAATCTGTCTTCATTAATTTATCCCAAAAGTTGGTATAGTATCCTCTGTAAAGGCAAGGAATTTGTTCCTCAGGAGAAGTAAATCCTACTTCCGGTGTCCATTTGAAGATCCAGGGGATTGAGAATTCGATGAAGAAATACATCTGATCAGTAGTATCTACTTTACAGATGTGGTCGGATAAATATAAATCCGTTAAAAATGGTGACACTGCTGTCCATTCCTTATAAAGATTTAAAAATGATTCTGGTAAAATTTTTACCAAAGGACCATGATAAGTCCACCAGTTAATAAACCAAGTAGGAATGGGCTCATTAAAAACATTTGAGCAGATTTTAATCCACCACGAATGCTTATGTTTGTCATTATTGTAAAAGAATACTTTTGAAAAAGCCTGGATATAATCCCAGTAAGTAAAACTTGTGGGAGTTTTATTTATTAAAACTTTCTTTTCAGAAATTGTAGAAATTCCCCAAGCTTCAATTGTTAGAATTCTTTTAACAATTAATTTAGAATACTAGTAAGTCTTGTTATCGTTACCAATGAAGTGTTGAATATCAACAGTGCCCGTGGAGATTAACAGGCTTTCGTAGTAACTATGTTGTTTGTATGATTCTCCTGGAAAATATAATCCAGATGTAAGGTATCGTTCCACGGATCCCTTTTCATATCAGAAGGCTCAATAGAAATATCATTTCTTTTGATCCTTTATTGAATTCCTTTGAATGCATATCTCCTTCTTTGATCTTTGAAGCAAATGTATTACTTTGCTTCTGGGAATCAAGAAAAGCTTTTAGTTGTCCATATAATGGATGGCTTTCCGGAATATTGTCCAGTGAAATTGTTGGAGTTGAAGAAGATTCTCTAACCTTTGAATTGACCAAAGTTTTTCCCGCTATTTTTCTCAAGGCTGGAAAATCTCTGGATGATGAATAAGATGAATCAGGGGAAGTTGGAGGGACATTGTCACGACCCAAACCCTGGTCGTGATGGCTCCCAACACAATGCTAGGCAAGCCCGACCATATTATCCCTTAAACCAACCAATTATTAAATAAATTAAACTTAAACAGTAATTAATCATATCAGGTGATAATTGAAACGTAAAACATACAAAATACGGTCCCAAACATATCGTGGTATCACGAGACTGAGCCTCTACAGAATAGCATCCTAATACAACCAAGTCTAGACAAATAGGAAATCAAAAAGATGATAAAGGAGGAGAAAGAGACAAGAGGGGTTGTTCGATGGTAAGCAACCCCCACTTCCAACCGAGAGGTTGCGAGTTCGAGTCTCCCCAAGAGCAAGGTGGGTAGTTCTTGGAGGGAAGGATGCCGGGGGTCTATTTGGAAACAGCCTCTCTACCTTAGGGTAGGGGTAAGGTCTGCGTACACACTACCCTCCCCAGACCCCCAAGTCTAGGCATATAGGAAATCAACAAGATGATAAAGGAGGAGAAAACAAGCTCTGCGGACGCTGGCAGCTACCTCGTAATCTCCGCAAAAGTAGACAAGGATCAGCAGCTACAATGTCTCAACTGCTCTCGGGCACCTGTGGATCTGCACAGAAAGTGCAGGGGAGTGGGGTGAGTATATTTCAACTCAGTGAGTAACAATAATAAATAATAACCGAAGGTAAGAAATCCTGTGCTATCACTTAGCAGTTCTAAGGCAACCCTCACAGGTACGTCATCACTATAGTAGTACTCTAACCTCCAATCTACGTTTATCTCTACAAGATTCTACTCTGAACCAACCCTCACTCGTACCCCCTACGGGGTACGGCCATCTCAACATATAAAGACACATACCTACGTCTATAATGTATAAGTATTTAAGTAGATAATAGGATATGATTAAGTATAATGCTGCGGCGTGCAGCCCGCTCCAATACATATACCGCTGCGGCGCGCAGCCCGCTCCATTTAACGTCGACGGTGCTCACTTGGGGTGTATACAGACTTCGGAGGGGCTCCCTGGGCCCAAGCACTATAATATTGCGGCGTGCAGCACGATCCACACAAATATTACTGCGGCGTGCAGTCCGATCCAATATATATATATATATATATATATAACTATACTGCTGCGGCGTGTAGCCCGATCCCATGATATACACCAGCGCTCACTGAGAATGTGTGCGGACTCGGACTCCGAAGGGGCTCCTACAGCCCAAGCGCAATAATACTGCGGCGTGCAGTCCGTTCCACATGTATATCACTGCGGCGTGTAGTCCAATCCACATCCTCGACCCTATCTCAGTCAATATGTGCTTGGCCTCTCAGGCCCAATATAATATATCACAGTGGGTCCTAGACCCTGTCTCAGTCAATATGTGCTTGGCCTCTCGGGCCCAATATAATATATCACAGTGGGTCCTAGACCCTGTCTCAGTCAATATAGACTTGGCCTTTCAGGCCCATTCAGCTAGAACAGGGAATTCCACCCTAGATAATCTCTCTCAATGTACATATCTAGTACGGGCTCATATTATGCTATACGGCTAGAGCTACGGCTGAGTGTATGTTTCCAACATGATATAAGGGTCACCTAGCTTTATAGGTTCCCTAATGCTCTACAGATCGGCACAAGGCCCCAAACATGGCTATTAACCCAATTGTACAGTTATAATCTCAGTAACAGTCATACAACACAGTATTCTATTAGCCGGGAAGGACTAAGTCCGAACCCCCAATCACAATGTCACCACGCCCGTCATAGAACGTGTGTCTCATCTCAATATAGCATTGTGAAGTGCTAGTACGGGGTTTCAAACCCTCAGTTACATTATTTACTACTACCACTCACCTCGAACCGATAGAATCTTCAATCCTCCTTGCGCTTGCCTCGCAAATCAATCTCCTCGGGTGCCAAATCTGCTCAAAATCATAGAGAATGCATCAATATACGCTAATTTCACGAAATTCATTCGAAATAACCCAATTTATATCAAAACCCACAAGTTGTCAAAACCCGACTTTTGGTACACTTGTCGAAAAATTACAAAAATCACATATTCGGAATCCTCGTCTCGATACGAGTCTAGGCATATAAAATTTACCAAAATCGAACTCCATTTGCCCACTCAAATCAGTGTTTTTCTTAAATTTAGGCCTAGGGCTCAAACCCACCTTTAATCTTCCATTTACATAAATTTAACCCATGATTTCATGTTAAAATGATGTAATTAAGCCACAAAACTTACCTCCAACGAATCCCCAATGAATTACCAGCAATTCCCGTGAGTTTCTCTCTCTAGAACTCAAAAATGGCATTTTTGGGTATTAAACCAGCGACTGGTTCTGTTCTGAACTTAACTTCACTGCCAGCCTCTTTTCTTCATCGCGTTCGCGACGCCTCTCACGCGAACGCGATGCCTTTTTCCTCTTCTTCATCGCGAACGCGGCACTCTCTCACGCGTCCGCAAAGATCAACTCCGCAACCTCCTAACTTTTACTCTACGCGAACGCGACGTGAAGTCACGCGTCCGCGATGCCTTACCTTTTCCTCTTACGCGAACGCGACCCACCCATCGCGAACGCGACCCACCCATCGCGAACGCGATGGACAACTGGCCCCAACCTTCGTGAACGCGTCATTGCCCTCGCGAACGCGATGCCTTACTGAACCTTGCCTTCGCGAACGCGAAGGCTTATTTTATGCCCAGTGATCTGCAGATTACAGCAGACCATTTCATGCTTCCAAATGCCGGATGATGGTCCGGATTCACCCCGAGGCCCCCGGGACCCCAACGAAAACCACCAACATACCCCAAAACATGATATGAACTTGTTCCAATCATAAAAACACCATCCTAAACATCAAAATCACCAATTACACACGGATTCAAGCCTAAGTTTCTTCAAAACTTTCAAAACTGACATTCAATCCAAAACCCGATCAAACGATGTCCGAATGACCTGAAAATTTCCAGACACATCCAAAATCACATAACGAAGCTACAGAAATTGTCGGAATTCCATTCCGACCCCCGGATCAAAATATCACCTACCATCCGGTTTTCGCCAAATTTCAACCTTCGCCAATTCAAGCCTAAAACTACACCGGACCTCCGAATTCAATTCCGATTGTTCTCCTAAGTCATAAATGATCCCCGGAACTAATCGAATCATCAGAATCCGGTTCCAAGCTCTCTAACTACATAGTCAACTCCGAGTTGACTTTCCTTATTCAAGTTTCCTTCAAAAAGGTTATATGCCTCATTTTCAATTCAATTCACTCCTAACTTCCCCGATAGACTCTAATACTGATATAAAAGCATGAATTATGTAATTACAACATAACGGGGTGGTAATTCCCGTGACGACGGGCCGGGTCGTCACATTCTCCCCAACTTAAACAAACGCTCGTCCTCGAGCGGGTCAGGAAACATACCTAAAGTCTCGAATAGCTGAGGGTATCTGCTCCGCATCTCCCGCTCGATCTCCCAAGTGGCCTCCTCCACGGGTCGACCTCTCCACTGAACCTTAACCGATGCAATCTCCTTCGACCTCAACTTTCTTACTTGGCGACCCAAAATAGCAATAGGCTCCACGTCATAGGATAGATCACCATCAAGCTGAATGGTACTGAAGTCTAATACATGGGACGGATCTCCGATGTACTTCCGGAGCATCGACACATGGAATACTGGATGAACGCTGGATAAGCTGGGTGGCAAGGCTAACTCATATGCCACCTCTCCAACTCTCCTGAGTATCTCAAAAGGACCAATGTACCTGGGACTCAACTTCCCTTTCCTCCCGAACCTCGTGACACCCTTCATGGGTGAAACCTTCAGCAATACTCTATCACCAACCATGAAAGACAACTCTCGAACTCTACGGTCTGCATAACTCTTCTGGCAATACTGTGCTGTGCGAAGCCTCTCCTGGATCAACTTTGTCCTATCCAGAGCATCCTGAACTAACTCAGTCCCTATCAATCTATCCTCACCAGGCTCAAACTATCCGACGGGAGATCTACACCGTCTGCCATACAATGCCTCGTACGGGGCCATCTCAATACTCGACTGGTAGCTGTTGTTGTAGGCAAACTCAGCAAGTGGTAAGAACTCATCCCACGAACCACCAAAGTCAATCACACATGCTCTGCAACATATCCTCCAGGATCTGAATAGTGCGCTCAGACTGTCCGTCTGTCTGGGGGTGAAATGCGGTGCTCAACTCAACCCGCGTACCCATCTCTCGCTGAAATGCTCTCCAAAACTGAGAAGTGAACTGAGTGCCTCTGTCAGATATAATAGACACTGGGACCCCATGCAACCTGACAATCTCCCGAATAAAGATCGATGCCAACCGCTCCGATGAGTAAGTAGTACTAATTGGGATGAAATGTGCGGACTTAGTCAGCCGATCAACAATCACCCATACAGAATCAAACTTCCTCGCTGTCCGAGGTAGCCCAGTAACAAAATCCATGGTGATCCTCTCCCATTTCCACTCGGGAATAACCATACGCTGAAGAACACCGCCCGGTCTCTGATGCTCATATTTGACCTGCTGGCAATTGAGGCACTTAGCTACATGCCTAACAATATCCATCTTCATTCTCCTCCACCGGTAGTGCTTGTCTCAAGTCTTGGTACATCTTTGCGGCACCTGGGTGAATAGAGTACCGCGAACCGTGTGCCTCTTCAAGTATCAACTCCCGCAAACCATCAACATTGGGCACACATATACGGCCCTGCATTCTCAAAACACCATCACTGTCGATAGTCACATCTCTAACATCATTATGCTGCACTCTGTCCTTAAGGACAAGCAAATGTGGGTCATCATACTGTCGCTCCCCGATGCGATCATATAAGGAAGATCGAGAAACAACACAAGCCAACACCCGACTCGGCTCCGAAATATCTAATCTCACTAGCCGATTGGCTAGGGCCTCAACATCATAAGCAAATGGCCTCTCCCCAACTGGGATGAAAGCTAGGCTGCCCATGCTAACCGCCTTCCGACTCAAGGCATTGGCCACCACATTGGCCTTCCCCGGATGATACAAAATAGTGATATCATAGTCCTTAAGCAACTCCAACCACCTCCGCTGTCTCAAATTAAGGTCCTTCTGTCTGAATAAGTGCTGAAGGCTGCGATGATCCGTGAACACCTCACAGGAGACACCATACGGGTAATGCCTCCAAATCTTCAAAGCATGAACTATGGCTGCTAGCTCCAAATCATGAACAGGGTAGTTCTTCTCGTGGGGCTTCAACCGACGAGAAGCATAAGCAATGACCCTACCCTCCTGCATCAACACACAACCAATGCCCACTCCTGAGGCATCACAATATACAGTAATAGAAGAGAACCCCTGAACGAATCGGCGATAATACCCTGCCAATCCCAGAAAGCTACGGATCTCGGTAACTGAGGTCGGTCTGGGCCAACTCTGCACTGCCTCGACCTTCCTCGGATCTACCTGAATACCATCACAGGACACCACGTGCCCTAAGAATGCCACAGACTCAAGCCAGAACTCACATTTGGAGAACTTAGCATATAGCTTCTCCTCCCTCAATCTCTGCAACACAATACTCAAATGCTGAGCATGCTCCTCCTGACTACGGGAGTAGACTAGAATGTCATCAATGAACACAATCACAAATGAATCCAAATAAGGCATGAACACACTGTTCATCAGATGCATAAATGTTGCTGGGGCATTGGTCAGCCCAAATGACATCACAAAGAACTCATAATGACCATATCGGGTCCGGAATGCAGTCTTCATAATGTCAGACTCTCTAATCTTCAGCTGATGGTAGCCTGAACGAAGATCAATCTTCGAGAACACCCTAGCTCCCCGGAGCTGATCAAATAAATCATCAATACGAGGCAGAGGATACTTATTCTTCACTGTTACTTTGTTTAGCTGCCTGTAGTCAATACACATCCTCATGGATCCGTCCTTCTTCTTAACAAACAGGACCGGTGCACCCCACGGCGACACACTCGGCCGAATGAACCCCTTATCTAGGAGTTCCTGGAGCTGCTCCTTCAATTCCTTCAACTCAGCTGGTGCCATCCGATACGGAGGAATAGAAATAGGCTGAGTGCCCGGCACCAAATCGATACCAAAATCAATATCCCTGTCCGGCGGCATGTCCGGCAGGTCTGAGGGAAACACATCAGGAAAGTCTCGCACAATGGGAACAAAATCAATACTGGGAGTCCGGGCCTCGACCTCCCGCACAAATGCTAAATAAGAGAGACACCCCTTCCCAACCATTCGTTGGGCCTTGAGGAAAGATATTACCCTGCTAGGTACATACTCAGGTCGTGCCTCGCCACTCGATCCTCTGAATGCCCGGCATAGCCAAAGTGACTGTCTTAGCATGACAGTCTAGAATAGCATGACATGGAGATAGCCAGTCCATGCCCAGTATAACATCAAAATCAATCATGCTGAGAAGCAACAGGTCTACTCGGGTCTCCAGACCTCCAATAGTGACCAAACAGGACCGGTATACGTGGTCCACCACAATAGTATCCCCTACCGGGGTAGATACATGCACTGGCAGCTCAAGACTCCCTCGGGTCGTGCCCAAATGAGGAGCAAAATATGTAGACACATAAGAATAAGTAGAACCGGGATCAAACAATACCGAGGCATCTCCGTGGCAGATTGAAATAATACCTGTAATGACAGCATCAGAAGTAACAGCCTCAGATCGGCCCTGAAAAGCATAGCATCTAGCCTGTCCGCCTGATCGGCCTCCCCCTCGAGAGCGACCCCTAGCTGTCTGACCCTCACCCCTAGCTGGCGGGGCGGGTGCTGAAGTAGAAGGACCAGATGACGAGGGCTGCCCCCTCTGCTGATAAGATCTGGAAACAAGACGGGGACACTCCCTACGATGGTGCCTAAACTCTCCGCACTCGTAGCAACTCCCCGGTGCTGGGTACTGAGACTGATAAGGACCTCTGGCGCTGGAGTGGCCAGCTGATGAACTAGGCCGAGATGAACCCCGAGCGGATGGGGCCTGTGAAGAACTCTGAGCTGGCATGGCACTGAGAGATGGCTGGCTCTGGTGCGAACCCTGATAACCCTGTCTAGGTGACCATCTGCGACGATCTGAGCGTCCCGACTGCGAAGACCTCAAAGAGCGACCTCGGCTCTGCTGACTCTGGCCTCTGGTCTGAGTGCCACTGGAACTAGCTGCTCCTCGAGGCCTCTTGGCCTCCCTCTTATCCCGCTCTCTGCGACGATCTGTCTCTATGTCGCAAGCAATATCCACAGCATCCTTAAATGTATGACTCAAAACCCTCTCCCGAGTCATCGGAATACGAATGGGATAAATGAGGCCGTCCACGAAGCGCCCAATCCTCTCTCCGTCGGAATGAACCAACCACGGTGCATATCTGGACAACTCTGTAAACCTGATCTCATACTCTGAACACTGACATGTCCCCCTGACGGAGACCCTCAAACTGCCTACGCATCTCCTCTCTCCGAGATCGAGGCACCCATTTCTCCAAAAACATAGTGGAGAACTCCGGCCATGATAGTGGTGCTGCTCCGGCTGGCCTGCGGCGTTCATAAGCCTCCCACCAAGCAAAGGCTGGTCCCTGAAACTGAAAGGTAGTGAAAGATACCCCACTGGACTCCAATATCCCCGCCGTACGAAGCATCCGACGGCACTTATCCAGAAAACCTTGGGCGTCCTCGCCGGAGCACCAGTGAACGCTGGAGGAGATAACCCGGTGAACCTCTCGAGACGACGCCGCTCATCGTCCGTCATGCGCGGGACCCTGTCCCCCGAATCCGATCTGTCGGTCGAACCGGAACCACGAGGCCGAGCCGGAGGAGTCTCTCGGTGTCCGTAAGCCTCGCACCTGCCGGCTGCGGAGTGCGTCATCGCGGGGTCCGATGACCACCCCCGATCCCCGATGCGGCCTGCTGCAGTAGTAACCGAAACCGCCTGTGCTAGGCCAGTGCAGACTGCTGCTAGTATCTGAGCTAGGGTCTCCTGTAGACTCGGAATAACAATGGGCACGGTCGGTGCCCGATGCGAGTCTTCTCGGCACCTCTGCAACTGGGGACCGACTGCTTCAGCTGCCCCAACTCCGCCATGACCACGACCGCGTCCACGTCCTCTAAGCAGGTGGTAGTGGTGGTCGTCCTCCACGTCCGGATGATCGAGTTCTCGCCATCCGCGAGAGAATAGAATGTCAAAGTTCGGTTCAAGTCAAAAGTAATCGCACGACAAGAATTCCAAGAATTGAAACTTTTCCTAAAAAGGTTTGCGGCCTCCCGAGGATAAGTACAGGCGTCCCCGCACCGATCTACGAGACTCTACCAACCGGCTCATGACTCACGAGACCTGTTAACCTAGGCTCTGATACCAACTTGTCACGACCCAAACCCTGGTCGTGATGGCGCCCAACACAATGCTAGGCAAGCCCGACCATATTATCCCTTAAACCAACCAATTATTAAATAAATTAAACTTAAACAGTAATTAATCATATCAGGTGATAATTGAAACGTAAAACATACAAAATACGGTCCCAAACATATCGTGGTGTCACGAGACTAAGCCTCTACAGAATAGCATCCTAATACAACCAAGTCTAGACAAATAGGAAATCAACAAGATGATAAAGGAGGAGAAAACAAGCTCTGCGGACGCTGGCAGCTACCTAGTAATCTCCGCAAAAGTAGACAAGGATCAGCAGCTACAATGTCTCAACTGCTCTCGGGCACCTGTGGATCTGCACAGAAAGTGCAGGGGAGTGGGGTGAGTATATTTCAACTCAGTGAGTAACAATAATAAATAATAACTGAAGGTAAGAAATCCTGTGCTATCACTTAGCAGTTTCTAAGGCAACCCTCACAGGTACGTCATCACTATAGTAGTACTCTAACCTCCAATCTACGTTTATCTCTACAAGATTCTACTCTGAACCAACCCTCACTCGTACCGCCTACGGGGTACGGCCATCTCAACATATAAAGACACATACCTACGTCTATAATGTATAAGTATTTAAGTAGATAATAGGATATGATTAAGTATAATGCTGCGGCGTGCGGTCCGCTCCAATACATATACCGCTGCGGCGCGCAGCCCGCTCCATTTAACGTCGACGGCGCTCACTGGGGGTGTATACGGACTTCGGAGGGGCTCCCTAGGCCCAAGCACTATAATACTGCGGCGTGCAGCACGATCCACACAAATATTACTGCGGCGTGTAGTCCGATCCAATATATATATATGTATATATCTCTATACTGCTGCGGCGTGCAGCCCGATCCCATCATATACACCAGTGCTCACTGAGAATGTGTGCAGACTCAGACTCCGAAGGGGCTCCTACAGCCCAAGCGCAATGATACTGCGGCGTGCAGTCCGTCCCACATGTATGTACATGTATATTACATGTATATTACTGCGGCGTGCAGTCCGATCCAATATATATACTGCTGCGGCGTGCAGCCCGATCCAATATAGGTATATGTATATAATACCTTATAATGGGTCCTTGACCCTATCCCAGTCAATATGTGCTTGGCCTCTCAGGCCCAATATAATATATCACAGTGGGTCATAGACCCTGTCTCGGTCAATATAGACTTGGCCTTTCAGGCCCACTCAGCTAGAACAGGGAATTCCACCCTAGATAATCTCTCTCAATGTACATATCTAGTACGGGCTCATATTATGCTATACAGCTAGAGCTACGGCTGAGTGTATGTTTCCAACATGATATAAGGGTCACCTAGCTTTATATGTTCCCTAATGCTCTACAGATCGGCACAAGGCCCCAAACATGGCTATTAACCCAATTGTACAGTTATAATCTCAGTAACAGTCATACAACACGGTATTCTATTAGCCGGGAAGGACTAAGTCCGAACCCCCAATCACAATGTCACCACGCCCGTCATAGAACGTGTGTCTCATCTCAATATAGCACTGTGAAGTGCTAGTACGGGGTTTCAAACCCTCAGTACATTATTTACTACTACCACTCACCTCGAACCGGTAGAAGCTTCAATCCGCCTTGCGTTTGCCTCGCAAATCAATCTCCTCGGGTGCCAAATCTGCTCAAAATCATAGAGAATGCATCAATATACGCTAATTTCACGAAATTCATTCGAAATAACCCAATTTATATCAAAACCCACAAGTTGTCAAAACCCGACTTTTGGTACACTTGTCAAAAAATTACAAAAATCACATATTCGGAATCCTCGTCTCGATACGAGTCTAGGCATATAAAATTTACCAAAATCAAACTCCATTTGCCCACTCAAATCGGTGTTTTTCTTAAATTTAGGCCTAGGGCTCAAACCCACCTTTAATCTTCCATTTACAGAAATTTAACCCATGATTTCATGTTAAAATGATGTAATTAAGCCACAAAACTTACCTCCAACGAATCCCCGATGAATTACCAGGCAATTCCCGTGAGTTTCTCTCTCTAGAACTCAAAAATGGCGTTTTTGGGTATTAAACCCGCGACTGGTTCTGTTCTGAACTTAACTTCACTGCCAGCCTCTTTTCTTCATCGCGTTCGTGACACCTCTCACGCGAACGCGATGCCTTTTTCCTCTTCTTCATCGCGAACGCGGTACTCTCTCACGCGTCTGCGAAGATCAACTCCGCAACCTCCTGACTTTTACTCTACGCGAACGCGACGTGAAGTCACGCGTCCGCGATGCCTTACCTTTTCCTCTTACGCGAACGCGACCCACCCATCGCGAACGCGATGGACAACTGGCCCCAACCTTCGCGAACGCGTCATTGCCCTCGCGAACGCGATGCCTTACTGAACCTTGCCTTCGCGAACGCGGAACCTTCCTTCGCGAACGCGAAGGCTTATTTTATGCCCAGTGATCTGCAGATTACAGCAGACCATTGCATGCTTCCAAATGCCGGATGATGGTCCGGATTCACCCCGAGGCCCCCGGGACCCCAACTAAAACCACCAACATACCCCAAAACACGATATGAACTTGTTCCAATCATAAAAACACCATCCTAAACATCAAAATCACCAATTACACACGGATTCAAGCCTAAGTTTCTTCAAAACTTTCAAAATTAACATTCAATCCAAAACCCGATCAAACGATGTCCGAATGACCTGAAAATTTGCAGACACATCCAAAATCACATAACGAAGCTACAAAAATTGTCGGAATTCCATTCCGACCCTCGGATCAAACTATCACCTACCATCCGGTTTTCGCCAAATATCAACCTTCGCCAATTCAAGCCTAAAACTACACCGGACCTCCAAATTCAATTCCGATTGTTCTCCTAAGTCATAAATGATCCCTCGGAACTAATCGAATCATCAGAATCCGGTTCCGAGCTCTCTAACTACATAGTCAACTCCGGGTTGACTTTCCTTATTCAAGTTTCCTTCAAAAAGGTTATATGCCTCATTTTCATTTCAATTCACTCCTAACTTCCCCGATATACTCTAATACTGATATAAAAGCATGAATTATGTAATTACAACATAACGGGGTGGTAATTCCCGTGACGACGGGCCGGGTCGTCACATTGGGTGCAGTGGTTCCTGGAACAGGCACTGTAGGTCTCCAAATATCCCACATCGGAATTGAGAGGGAGTCCTGGGCTAGTTAAGTAAAGGCCTTGGACAACATTGGTAGACGCGTTTTCCCCAGTGGTTCCTGTAACGGGCCTGGGGAGGAACAAATCCGTGCGGGCTAGGCCTAAAGCAGACAATATCTATGCAGTGTTGGGCCGGGTCGTTACAATTGGTATCAGAGCCGACTCTCTAAGTACGATGCGTTGGGTACCCTCAACGAGGACGTTGAGTCCTTGTTGGTGGGCGGGGTGCAGTGGTTCCTGGAACAGGCACTGTAGGTCTCCAAATATCCCACATCGGAATTGAGAGGGAGTCCTGGGCTAGTTAAGTAAAGGCCTTGGACAACATTGGTAGACGCGTTTTCCCCAGTGGTTCCTGTAACAGGCCTGGGGAGGAACAAATCCGTGCGGGCTAGGCCCAAAGCGGACAATATCTACGCAGTGTTGGGCCGGGTCGTTGGAGGGACATATCTTCCCTTTCCCCGATTATTCTGTCCTCCGCCCCCTTTGCCGCGAACTGGTGGAGACCATAATGGTTCTCCGTTTCCACTCATCCTTGAATAAGATAAAAGGAGGATTAGTAATATCCATAATAATTATTTATATCATACCATGAAATATCTTCATCTTCATAATCAAATATTGAGAATGAGAAGTCATCTTCTATATCTTGTTCTAGAATTTCATCAATAAGTTTTTTTTAAAATTATTTCTTGGATATCTTGTCCAAGAGGAACGGCTAGAAGAATTGCAATTATTTTGTTATCACAAAAATATGCACTAAGATTCATATTTTAACTTAGAAATTCTCTTGATAAGAAATCAGGTAGAGAATTATCAATTCCCTTTTTATAAAAAATTTCGAAATCAAAAGGTGCCAGCTGTGCTTGCCACCTAGCGAAAATTATTTTGGAAGTGTCATGCTTATAGTCTTTGTTAAACATAAATTTAACAGACTGAGCATCAGTTTTTATTAAAAACTTCTGATTATATAAATCATTTTGAAATTTTAGAACACATTTAACTATACATAGCATTTTGTGAGCCACAGTAGGGTATTTCCTCTGGGCTTCATTCCATTTTCCGGAATGAAAACGAATCAAGTATTCATGCTTATCCTTGGGATTAATTTGTTTAAGTATCCCACCAAAGCCAATATTGGAAGCATCAGTTTCAATAATTTTTTGCCAATTAGGATTGGCAAGAGTTAAGCAAGGAAGTGAATGAACAAGTTGTTTTACCTGCTTAACTAGATTTGTCAGACTATCAGTCCAAGGAGATTTAGAATCATTTTTTAGCATATCATAAAGAGGGGCTAAATCTCGAGAAAGATTTTTGTATAAAGGGGAAATATAATTCAAACTTCCTAAAAATCTTTGCAGCATAGTCCTGTCAGTAATAACATCAGGAAACTTAGAAGCAAAATCAATGGATCTTTGAATAGGAGTAATCTTCCCTTGACAGATATTATGTCCAAGAAATCTTACTTCGGTTTGAAAAAGGTTCATTTTTGGTTTTGAAATTACTAAACCATTTTGAATAACTATTTTCTTAAAAATATCCAAATGTTGAATATGTTGTTCAAGAGTTTTTGAATATACCAATATATCATCGATATAAACTATAATAAAATCTAAATAAGAGTTGAATATATCATTCATAATTTTTTGAAATTCAGAAGGTGCATTTTTCAAGCCAAAGGGCATTACATTCCATTCGTATTGACCAAATGGAACATTAAATGCAGTTCTATAAGAATGCTCTTTAAAAATCTGAATTTGCCAATAACCAAATTTTAAATCAAATTTTGAAAATATGTTTGAATCATAAAGTCTTGAAAGTAAATCCTTTTTATTGGGAATTGGATATCTAATCCATTTCAAAACTTTGTTTAGCGGTTTGTAATTTATCACTAAACGGGGATGGCCACGTTCTTTTTCAGCTGCATTATTCACATAAAAAGCAGTGCAAGACCAAGGTGATTTAGAAGGTTTTATCAAATTTTTTTGTAAAAGATTATCAATCTCTTTTTTACAAAATTCAACTAACTCTGCATTCATTTGACAGGGTCATGGTTTAGTAGGAATTTTTTCCTCTGAAAAATTGTCTTCATAAGAAAGAGTGACAATATGTTTCTTTCTATTCCCAAAAGCACTTGGATGATCGACACAAATATCAACAGTCATTTTTTCAGAAATCAATTTAATTTTCTCCTGAATTTTTACCGATTGAAGAGAATTTGTAATATTAAGACTATAAATTTTGAGTTGTAAAGAATTTACAAATCGTTATTTATTCAAAATCATAGAGTTTATATCTCTGGTAATAGGATCAGTTATAAACTGAAAGGAAATCAGTTTGCTATTAAAAGTGGCTGTAAAACCTTTTGCATCAATGTGAGTAAAAGGGTAGATTGCATTTATGAAAGGTTTTCCTAAAATAATTTGAGGACTCATGCAATCTTTTACTAGAAAAAAGAAATGAGGAATACAAACCTTGTCTTGGCAAATATGGGCTTTACTTAATTTATAACGAATAGACAAAGAGTGATTACAAGCAGATTTAACTACATGAGTAGTTTTTTCAAATAATCTAGAAGGAATTAATCCTTCTTGAATACAACTAACATCAGCACCACTATCAATAAGAGCAGTACCAGTTATAGTAAATTCTCTGTTAACTAAAATCGTACACTGAACATGCCATTTATGCGCAGTTACAACCTGTAACATTCCTAAAAAATATCTTTTTTAGAAAGATCAAGTTTTTTATTTAAAAAATTTGTATCAGAAGAATTATTTTCTTCAAAGAGAATTTTTTCTTTTCCTTTATTAGGAACAGAAGTTGAAGCTTCAGAATCGGATGAGTTCTCATATTTCTCTTATTGAGAAATCCTGTGATGGTGAACTGCCTGATTCTGTTTCAGAGATTTAATCTCTTGCTTCAGTTTTTCAACTTCGAATTTTAAATCATCGAGTGAAGAATCACGAGTTTCGACTATTTCATGCTTCTTTTGTAATCTGTCAAGAACTTCTTTCATAGAATAAATTTCAGGAATAAAGTTTTTTGGCTTATTCTTTTGAAAAGATTTTGAAGAAGAAGCTTTTGAAGTCATTTCTAAAATTTTGTTACAAACATCATCGTCTTTAACTTCTTTTAAAAGTTCTATAACATTTTCAGAATTAATCGTGTTAAAATCAAGATTCTCAAATTGAGATTGTAGTTTATAAAACTCATCATTTTCACAAGTACATGTATCACCTGCACAAGTTAAACAATTATTTTTATCGTCTGATTCAGTATCGTAATCAGGACTATCTTCATGATTACTAGTTGAAGAGGGGTATACATCAGACTGATCTGTCTTTTTTCAGCATAAGCTTCATAAATCATGGTCGAACTCTTGTCTTGGACTTTGTCATCAAGTCCTAAACCTTTAAGCTTATCAGCTTTACAATTCGGAGCAATGTGACCATTTTGAACACATTTGTAGCACTTAATTGTGCGAAGCTCACGTTTAGAGAAATTCCTTGCAAATCTCGTAGACTTACGGTGCGCTTTTTTAGCTTCCCGTTTTTCCCTATAGTGTTTGGAGCGTCTACGATATTTCTTACGGCGAGGTTTATCACCAGAATAATTTCCTCTATTAATTCTAGACCTAGAAGGTCCTTCAATACCGAATTGAGTACAAAAATCTCCTAATTGAGATCTTTTTGTGGCCTTTTGGCGCTTAAGTTGTTGATTCAACTTTAACTCGTTACACAGTTTAAATCCTTCTTGTGTACAAGTGCCAATGATATGGCCATAGGTTAAATTATCATAAGGAATAGAATTATTTGCTCCTCGAAGCGTATTTCTAATACGTTCAGCAAACAGTGGGGGAAGGCCATCAACTAATCTGGCTTTCCAATGAGATTGGCCGCTGTCAGTTAGATCCATAACACGGCTAAGGAAAGTATCCTTATACCAACGAAATTCTCCGAGATATTTACATCGTAAACCATTTAGGAGAGTTCGAAGGTTCTCATAACCATTGGTAATTCTACCATTGAAATGTTCTAGAATAGTAAGAATCAAAGTATAGATTGAATCGTATACTAAAACATCGGTTTTAGTCTCATCCTGAACTATTTTAGTGGCAGTAAGAATATGATTCTTAGCGTCAATACTTAGGCAATTATCCCACCAGCCTTTAAGCTCACCTGTGAATCCATTAATAATCATCTTTGCAAAAGCTAAATCATTATTAGAATCTGCGCAAATAGAAGCATACATCATCATACGATGGCACATAATAGAAATTTGTCTTTCAGTAAGACCATCAATACACCATTCATAAAAAGAATCTCCGTTGTAAGAAGTGTTGGTTTGGTTCCAGTCTCTTTCCTCAATTAAGACATCCTGAGGTGTTGGTCTGGGGTAATAATAAGTCATAAGAGGCGGGACAGAGGCATAAGTCTTCTTTTTGTTGTAATTAGGCCTCTTTCTACTAGGTTTTTCTAGTCCTCCTTGAGACATCCTAGCTTGAACCTCAGAAAATAGGGGTTGAACTTCATCTAACCAATTATTAGGTTGTTTATCAATACCTGAGCTTTTAAAACCCGAATTTTCTTCATTAAGCAAATCAGCTAGATTTGTTATAGAAGAATTTTTTCTAAATTTAAAATCTGAAATATCAAGGGGTCTCTTTAAATGAGTTTCTTTCAAAACATCATTTTTCGTTGAAACCTTTTCAGAAGAATTGGTAGATGTTGAAGCTATATCTGAATAATTTAAAGATTTGACAAGCTTCGTTAATTCATCTAATTTTTTTATCTAAAGAACTAATTTGTTCTCCCAAAATTTTTGAATAAAGGTTTTGGTAATTATGCTGTAAAATTAACCCATTTATTTCATTAATGGTAACAGCCGCAACCTTATCGTCAATCAATTTTTGACAAGCCAAAAAAGCAATTTCTGTATTGTTTTGCAATTTGAAAGTCTTTTGAGAATTCGGAGGATAAATAGCTTTTGCCGATCCATCAGTGCTTACAAAACATCTTTCAATTACCTTAACATATAAGGGCAAATAAGTGGTTATAAACCAAGGAACAAAATCTATTATTTCGTTATGCAAAGCACATAGCTCATAGAATTCTTTGGAAATATTCTTTAAGTCAGTTCGGCTATAAGTTTCAAAAAACCATGTTCGAAATGTATTCCACCGTTTTTTATAAAATCTTTTTTGAATATATTTACGTGCCGGTGATCCCGGACTAAAATCGATTTGGACACAATCCATAAAATTAGATTTCTTCGTAAAGGTCTACAGCCATATTAGATGGTGTAGGTTCTAAGTCAGACAAATTATCAGTCGCCTCCACTACATTAGTCTTAGAATCAACTTTAACCTTGCTCTTAGTATCACTAAGGGTATGCAAAGACAGAGGTCTATCTCTTGCTGGTCCATAAATAGGGGCATCAGGGGTTATACGAGAGATATGCTGAATACCAGGAAGAGATCTATAACCAGAGAATGATTTCCTATTATAAACAGGATTCTTTAAAGATGTCAAAGAACCCGCAGGTTTATCCGCAAATTGAATACAAATCCTTCCATCAGGATCTTGAGTAATATGTGAACTCTCGTTATTTGTGACTTCATTGGTAAGTTGGTGAGGAGCTATAGCCGACTCAAGTGTCCAATAAAATGTAAGATTAGTACTTTTAAAAATAAAAAAAAATTATTTGTCATCGTAAATAAATATAAATTGATGATATATATTTTTTTAACACTGACGATATAGTATATAACATAAACTCTTATTATAACCATTATCGGTACGTGAAACCCAACTATGACCAAATAAGTAGTGGCTCACCAGACCAAATTGGACAACCTTTTTCAATCTTGTTTTTCTCGCCCTTTCTTGTGAGTTGTGAGCTTCCTTCTGTGTTTCCTTTTCTTTTTTCTTTCATCTTAAATTTTTTAATATAGTAACTCCTAAATTTTCAACATGTAATTCGAGTTGTGAGTGAAGGGGAGTGTTTGACTCAAAATGTTTATAAGCATTTATGAATTCAAAACAATTATTGAAAATAAAGGGCCAATCATAGCAGGTCGTAACATATCTGAAATTCGATAAGGGAAAAGATAATGGGAACATATGCATAGAAAACAGAAGATATTAATGATCGTTTTTCATGATAATGGGTTAATCTGCCTCTCCATGAAGAGGTTCAGATCTTTACAATCATGTTTTTTTATTTTTTGTAGATCTACTATTATTCTATATTTTTGGTATTGGATTATCACTTTGCGTTGTACTCTGTATTTTTAGAGCCCCCATGGGAAGAGAGTGGAACCCCTTTTCTGAGGACTGCCTCTGTATTTATAGACGTTTGTTGTGTCAGTTGACTTTCTTGGAGATCGAGCCCGTGTCAAGAGATTATTTTGGGCGTACCCGGAAAGCGTCGACCTCGGCCAAAACTTCTAGGCGGATGCGGGCAGTACTTCTTGGTCGGAGCGGCATCGCCACTTGTTATGTTTATATCAGCCGAGAGAGAGGGTTAATCTAACTGATTTTTATAAGATCAAATTATAGCCCATACAGTTAGTCCCTCCGCTTATCATGGTCGCGTCGAGGCAGACCCCAGTAAGCGGATGTGACCGTTCGAAGAGCACCCCCTCCTGGCGAGAGGACAATAATTACTTATGGCGCCTTGTCACTATTTCCTTTTCATGGAGGAGGTACGATCGCATGTGCGGATATTCATGGCGAAGGGTAATGGTCGATACGCCGTAATCATAGGTTAGGGTACGTTTCGTCCGCGCAAGCTCACGGACGCGGGGCTTGGTTGCCTCGGCCGATAAGGCATCTTCATGTTTGGGATGTTCGAAGTGGTAGCCGTGATTTCAACATATACTCGCCGGTTTCAATCGTGGTGGTGACGGTATTGTTGAAACTGAATCATTTTCTGACGGTTGGGATGCGAATTTAATGGCACTTGTCGATTTCCCGAGGTTTGATTCAATTGCCTATAAGAAGGTCTGGGATGTCTGACATCCAACACTCTTGGGTTTACTAATAGCTTTCATCTTTGGCGAATTTTTAAAGAATTCTGTTCTTTCTACGAAATATTTGTCATTCGTTCTCAGTTAGCTTCATCGTTCCCTCCTAGTCTTTCCGGTGACCTGAATCAATGGCTGGCACTTCTTTTCGCGACGGTCTTCCGACATTGGTACCGGTTGGCCTTTCGGTGATCGAAGGGTTGTCTTCGGTACTTCCGGGTGGTGGTCGGAATGAAACTAAGAGAATACCCTCAGTAGATGAGATACTCCCAGCGGCGGGAAACTTGGCGGTGGACTTCACTGCAGATGGAGGAGATGACCCAGTGGATGAGGCCCCATTGATGGGGGAGGTGGGTATGACCCAGCAACGCGAGCAAGGGTTCATCCCCTCTCATGCCGATGTTGTGCTAGCCCGGTCGGAGGAATGGGTCCATACCGACCATGTCGGGTATTGCGTATTCTATACCTATCCCCTCAGGCTGGGGTTCCGGGTACCCCTCCCCAATCTGGTAGTTGATTTTTGCCGGTACTATAATGTGTGTCCGGGGTAGCTCACCACATCCTTGTACAAGCTTTTGGCCATGCTGCTGAAGTTCTCGAAGCTGGCTGGCCGGACGGTCACGTTACAGCATGTACTTGCTCTGTACACCCCTCAACGAGTCGGGGGGAGCATGATTCGGATGGTCCTGCGCGGGTCATAGGGCTTGGTGACTAATTTGGACGACGAAGTCGAGCCTCTTTAATTTGAATAATTTTTCTACATCGGGACCAGTCATTTGGTAGCGCCCGCTCCAGGGTTTCCAGAGACTTGGAATCATAGTCGTAAGTTACAGTTTATTTCTTTGGCGGGGTCGAATTTGCTCTCCTTCTTCACTTTTCTGAATGGCCATTGTTTGTTGTTGTTTCTGTAGTCGACAGGTCGCCCCCGCCTTTATTCACTGGTCTGCGCGGATGGCTTGAGGTTATCCTTCCGCATACCAAGGGGATCTGTTCGTGGTCGTATTTCTCGAGGAGATACGGCCAAGGGCCGACTGTAGGTAAGGAGTTTGCTATCTTCGGGCGTGTCCAATTTTGGTCATTGTCGTGACTTGGGACTGATCCAATTTTATATTTGCAGGGCGGGTATATCGCGAAAGGGCTCCCCAGCTAGTATTCTAGCGGCCTAGTGTTATTGCCAGGTTTTTTGCTGCGCCGGTGGCTGACCAAGTGCCCAGGGCCGCCTCAGTCGAATCTGTTGCAGTGTCCTCTCCCGTGCGCCCCTTGCTTGATGGTAGCGGCCTGTCAGGAGCAGTTCGCCCTTGGGAGGCATTGCCCTCTGTGACGACCCGGCCCGTCGTCACGGGAATTACCGCCCCGTTATGTTGTAATTACATAATTCATGCTTTTATATAAGTGTTAGAGTCTATTGGGGGAGTTAGGAGTGAATTGGATTGAAAATGAGGCATATAGCCTTTTTGAAGGAGACTTGAATAAGGAAAGTCAACCCGGAGTTGACTATTTGGTTAGAGGGCTCGGAATCGAAATCTGATGATTCGGTTAGTTCCGGAAGGTGATTTGTGACTTAGGGGAGCGATCGGAATTGAATTTGGAGACCCGGTGTAGAAATAGGCTTGAATTGGCTAAGGTTGAATTTTGGCGAAATCCGAACGGTAGGTGATATTTTGATCCGGGAGTCGGAATGGAATTCCGACAGATGCAGTAGCTTCGTTAGGTGATTTTGGATGTGCCTGCAAAATTTCAGGTCATTCGGTCGTCGTTTGGTCGGGTTTTTGATTGAATGTGCAATTTGGAATGTTTTAAGGAATTTAGGCTTGAATTCGATGCGAATTATGAGTTTTGATGTTGTTAGACGTGTTTTGAGGATTGGAGCAAGTTCGAATAAGGTATTAAGATGTGTTGGTATGTTTGGATGAGGTCCGGGGGGCCTCGGGGTGTTTTCGGATGGTTAAACGGAAGAAAATCATGGAAATTGCAGGTTGAAGAGTTCTGGTTCTGTCATTTTCGCTCCTGCGGAAATGTGGTCGCGGGAGCGAGTCCGCAGAAGCGGATATTGGAGCGCAGAAGCGCTTGTGATCGCTGAAGCGGAAAGGAGCCCGCAGGTGCGGCACCGCTGAAGCGGATGTTGAGCCGCAGAAGCGGCCAAGGGCTATGGGGGAAATATCGCAGAAGCGGAAGGCTAGCCGCTTAGGC
The DNA here is from genome assembly GCA_032618575.1 of Nicotiana noctiflora. Lineage (NCBI taxonomy): Eukaryota > Viridiplantae > Streptophyta > Magnoliopsida > Solanales > Solanaceae > Nicotiana > Nicotiana noctiflora. Next base: position 113,373 of record JASVEL010005105.1, on the reverse strand, counting down.
GAGTCCGCAGAAGCGGACGCCTAGACGCAGAAGCGGGAAAACCCGCAGGAGCGGGAAAAGCTTCGCAGAAGCGGACACGCAGAGGCGGTCCGTATATCGCAGAAGCGGATTTGGCCGGCTAGGCCTGGAACCGCTGAAGCGACCCTTTGGTCGCGGATACGGAAGCGTAGAAGCGGAAAATGTTCCGCAGAAGCGAAAATCGCTGTAAGTAAGTGTATCAGAAGTTAGAAAAATTTCAGAAACATTTTAACATTTGGGGGTCTCGGCTTAAGGGCGATTTTGGGCGATTTTGAGGAGGAAATCAAGGGAAATCATCGGGTAATCAACTATGAACTCATATTATGATTAGTATTGATAATATCATGCAATTATATCATGAAAATGGAGGAATTTGGGGTAATTATGGAGGATTTAGCCCTAGTCTTGGATTTTAGAAAATCAAGGTTTTGAATGGGCAAATGGAGTCCGAATTTGGTAAATCTTATATGCCTAGACTCGTGTCGAGATGAGGATTCCAAATATGTAATTTTTATAATTTTTCGACAAGTGTACCAAAAGTCGGGTTTTGACAACTTGTGGGTTTTGATATAAATTGGGTTATTTCGAATGAATTTCGTGAAATTAGCGTATATTGATGCATTCTCTATGATTTTGAGCAGATTTGGCATCCGAGGAGATTGATTTGCGAGGCAAGCGCAAGGCGGATTGAAGCTTCTACCGGTTCGAGGTGAGTGGTGGTAGTAAACAATGTACTGAGGGTTTGAAACCCCGTACTAGCACTTTACAGTGCTATATTGAGATGAGACACGCGTTCTATGATGGGCGTGGTGACATTGTGATAGGGAGTTCGGACTTAGTCCTTCCCGGCTAATAGAATACTGTGTTGTACAACTATTAATGAGGTTATAACTGTACCATTGGGCTGATAGCCATGTTTGGGGCCTTGTGCCGATCTGTAGTGCATTAGGGAACCTATAGAGCTAGGTGACCTTTATATCGTGTTGGAAATATACACTCAGCCATAGCTCTAGCTGTATAGCATAATATGAGCCCGTACTAGATGTGTACATTGAGAGAGATTATCTAGGGTGGAATTCCCTGTTCTAGCTGAGTGGGCCTGAAAGGCCAAGTTTATACCGATTGAGATGAGATAGGGTCAAGGACCCATTATGAGATGTTATATTGGGCCTGAAAGGCCAAGTCTATATTAACTGAGACAGGGTCAAGGACCCATTGTGATATATTATATTGGGCCTGAGAGGCCAAGTGCATACTGACTGGGATAGGGTCGAGGACCCATTATGAGGTATTATGTATATAGATACCTATATTGGATCGGACTGCACGCCGCAGTAATGTACATGTAATATACATGTAATATACATGTGGGACGGACTGCACGCCGCAGTATTATTGCGCTTGGGCTGTAGGAGCCCCTTCGGAGTCTGAGTCTGCACACATTCCAGTGAGCGCTGGTATATTATGGGATCGGGCTGCACGCCGCAGCAGTATAATCAGTATAATTATATATGTATATATATATTGGATCGGACTGCACGCCGCAGTGATATATGGTGGACCTGGCCGCACGCCATAGCACCATAGCGCTTGGGCCTAGGGAGCCCCTCCGAAGTCTGTATACACCCCCAGTGAGCGCCGTCGACGTTAAATGGAGCGGGCTGCGCGCCGCAGCAGTATATGTATGGGAGCGGGCTGCACGCCGCAGCATTATACTTAATCATACCCTACTAGTTACTTAAATACTTATACATTATAGACATAAGTATGTGTCTTTATATGTTGAGATGGCCGTGCACCGTAGGGGTACGAGCGAGGGTTAGTTCAGTGTGGAATCTTGTAGAGATAAACGTAGATTGGAGGATAAAGTACTACTATAGTGATGGCGTACTTGTGAAGGTTGCCTTAGAACTGCTAAGTGATAGCACAGGAGTTCTTACTTTCAGTTATTATTTATTATTGTTACTCACTGAGTTGAAATATACTCACCCCACTCCCCTGCACTTTTTGGTGTAGATCCACAGGTGCCCGAGAGCAGTTGAGACATTGTAGCTGCTGATCCATACCTACTTTTGCGGAGATTACGAGGTAGCTGCCAGCGTCCGCAGAGCTTGTTTTCTCCTTCTTTATCATCTTGTTGGTTTCCTATTTGTCTAGACTTGGTTGTATTAGGATGCTATTCCGTAGAGGCTCAGTCTCGTGACACCACGATATGTTTGGGACCGTATTTTGTATGTTTTGACGTTTCGGTTATCACCTGCTATGACTAACTACTGTTTAAGTTTAATTTATTTAATAATTGGCTGGTTAAAGAGATAATATGGTCGGGCTTGCCTAGCATTGTGTTGGGCGCTATCACGACCAGGGTTTGGGTCGTGACACCCTCTCGCGATGAGGAGGAGAGGCCTTTAATTAGGCGTAGAGTCATTCCCCATTCGGCCCCTTCAGCAGCCCGGCCCGCTGCCAATGATGTGATAAATGTGGATACCTTACCCCCTTCCGGGGTGAGGGAGGGCATTGACGTGGCGCGCATTCCAGGAGGTGGGCCAGATGATTCTCAGGCTCGAGAAGAGAGAGAGGGAAGTGACTCCCCTACCGCTCAATCCTCTACTCACAAGTTTGAGGTGGGAGAGCCCTCCAGTTCAGCCTGTAGTTCTGGTTCAACCAGCAGATCAGATTCAGGGGGACAGGGTCCCAGCTATGACAGACGATGAGCAGCGTCGTCTCGAGAGGTTCACCAGGTTATCTCCTCCAGTGTTCACTGGTGCTCCGGGCGAGGACGCCCAAGGTTTTCCGGATAAGTGCCGTCGGATGCTTCGTACGGCAGGGATATTGGAGTCCAGTGGGGTATCTTTCACTACCTTTCAGTTTCAGGGACCGGCCTTTGCTTGGTGGGAGGCTTATGAGCGCCGCAGGCCAGCCGGGGCAGCACCACTATCATGGCCGGAGTTCTCCACTATGTTTCTTGGAGAAATGGGTGCCTCGATCTCAGAGAGAGGAGATGCGTAGGCAGTTTGAGGGTCTCCGTCGGGGGAACATGTCAGTGTCAGAGTATGAGATCAGGTTTACAGAGTTGCCCAGATATGCACCGTGGTTGGTTCATTCAGACAGAGAGAGGATTGGACGCTTTGTGGACGGCCTCATTTATCCCATTCGTATTCTGATGACTCGGGAGAGGGTTTTGAGCCGTACATTTGAGGAAGCTGTGGATATTGCTCGCGACATAGAGACAGATCGTCGTAGAGAGCGGGACGAGAGGGAGGCCAAGAGGCCTCGAGGAGCAGCTAGTTCCAGTGGCACTCAGACCAGAGGCCAGAGTCAGCAGAGCCGAGGTCGCTCTTTTAGATCTTCACAGTCGAGTCGCTCCGATTTTCGCAGATGGTCTTCTAGACAGGGTTATCAGGGTTCGCACCAGAGCCAGCCATCTCTCAGTGCCATGCCATCTCAGAGTTCGTCACAGGCCCCATCTGCTCAGGGTTCATCTCGGCCTAGTTCATCAGCTGGCCACTCCAGCGCCAGAGGCCCTTATCAGTCTCAGTCCCCAGCACCGGGGAGTTGCTACGAGTGCGGAGAGTTTGGGCACCACCGAGCGCGAAATTTCAATACACGAGTGGATGAAAAAGAACATATGACATAGGCTCCAACTGAAAAAATGGTGCACGATAAGGAATTCAAAGAATTGAAGAGTTTCCTAAACAGTTACATAGCCCCTCGTAGATAAGTACAGACGTCTCCGTATCGATCAGTGAGAATCTAAGTAACCGGTCTGTGACCCGTGACTCCTACGAACCTAGAGCTCTGATACCAACTTGTCACGACCCTAGTTCACCAATCGGGAACATGTCATGACGGCACCCAGTCCCCACGACTAGGTAAGCCTAACACGTTGCGGAATATACCGGTCCTGTCTAGTCACTATTCGGGGTCTGGAGACCCGAGTAAACCTATTTCTTCCGAGCATGATTGATTTTGATGTTATATTGGGCATGGACTGGCTATCTCCATGTCATGCTATTATGGACTGTCATGCTAAGACGGTCACTTTGGCTATGCCGGGCATTCAGAGGATCGAGTGGCGAGGCATGACTCAGTATGTACCTAGCAAGGTAATATCTTTCCTCGAGGCCCAACGAATGGTTGGGAAGGGATGTCTCTCTTATTTAGCATTTGTGCGGGAGGTCGAGGCCTTGACTCCCAGTATTGATTCTGTTCCCATTGTGCGAGACTTTCCTGATGTGTTTCCCTCAGACCTGCCGGGCATGCCGCCGGACGGGGATATTGATTTTGGTATCGATTTGGTGCCGGGCACTCGGCCTATTTCTATTCCTCCGTATCGGATGGCACCAGCTGAGTTGAAGGAATTGAAGGAGCAGCTCCGGGAACTCCTAGATAAGGGGTTCATTCGGCCGAGTGTGTCGCCGTGGGGTGCACCGGTCTGTTTGTTAAGAAGAAGGACGGATCTATGAGGATGTGTATTGACTATAGGCGGCTAAACAAAGTAACAGAGTGAAGAATAAGTATCCTCTTCCTCGTATTGATGATTTATTTGATCGGCTCCAGGGGAGCTAGGGTATTCTCGAAGATTGATCTTCGTTCGGGCTACCATCGGCTGAAGATTAGAGAGTCCGACATTATGAAGACCGCATTCAGGAACGAGATATGGTCACTATGAGTTCCTTGTGATGTCTTTTGGGCGAACCAACGCCCCAGCGGCATTCATGCATCTATGAACAGTGTATTCGGGCCGTATCTTGATTCATTTGTAATCGTATTCATTGACGACATACTTGTCTACTCTCGTAGCCGGGAGGAGCATGCTCGGCACTTGAGTGTTGTGTTGCAGAGATTGAGAGAGGAGAAGCTGTATGCCAAGTTCTCCAAATGTGAGTTCCGGCTTGAGTCCGTGGCATTCTTAGGGCACGTGGTGTCCTGTGATGGTATTCAGGTAGATCCGAGGAAGGTCGAGGCAGTGCAGAGTTGGCCCGGACCGACCTCAGTTACTGAGATCCGTAGCTTTCTGGGATTGGCAGGGTATTATCGCCGATTCGTTCAGGGGGTTCTCTTCTATTGCTTCACCCTTGACTAGATTGACTCAGAAGGGTGTTCCTTTCTTATGGTCCGAGGAGTGCGAGGAGAGCTTTCGGAAGCTCAAGACAGCACTGACCACAGCACCAGTCTTGATTCTACCGACAGCTTCAGGTTCTTATACTGTATATTGTGATGCCTCAGGAGTGGGCATTGGTTGTGTGTTGATGCGGGAGGGTAGGGTCATTGCTTATGCCTCTCGTCAGTTGAAGCCCCACGAGAAGAACTACCCTGTTCATGATTTGGAGCTAGCAGCCATAGTTCATGCCTTGAAGATTTGGAGGCATTACCTGTATGGTGTCTCATGTGAGGTGTTCACGGATCATCGCAGCCTTCAGCACTTATTCAGACAGAAGGACCTTAATTTGAGACAGCGGAGGTGGTTGGAGTTGCTTAAGGACTATGATATCACTATTTTGTATCATCCGGGAAAAGCCAATGTGGTGGCCGATGCCTTGAGTCGGAAGGCGGTTAGCATGGGCAGCCTAGCTTTCATCCCAGTTGGGGAGAGGCCATTTGCTTATGATGTTCAGGCCCTAGCCAATCGGCTAGTGAGATTAGATATTTCGGAGCCGAGTCGAGTGTTGGCTTGTATTGTTTCTCGATCTTCCTTATATGATCGCATCAGAGAGCGACAGTATGATGACCCACATTTGCTTGTCCTTAAGGACAGAGTGCAGCATAATGATGTCAGAGATGTGACTATCGACAGTGATGGTGTTTTGAGGATGCAGGGGCCGTATATGTGTGCCCAATGTTGATGGTTTGCGGGAGTTGATACTTGAAGAGGCACACGGTTCGCGGTACTCTATTCACCCAGGTGCCGCAAAGATGTACCAAGACTTGAGACAGCACTACTGGTGGAGGAGAATGAAGATGGATATTGTTAGGCATGTAGCTAAGTGCCTCAATTGCCAGCAGGTCAAATATGAGCATCAGAGACCGGGCGGTGTTCTTCAGCGTATGGTTATTCCCGAGTGGAAATGGGAGAGGATCACCATGGATTTTGTTACTGGGCTACCTCGGACAGCGAGGAAGTTTGATTCTGTATGGGTGATTGTTGATCGGCTGACTAAGTCCGCACATTTCATCCCGGTTAGTACTACTTACTCATCGGAGCGGTTGGCAGTGATCTTTATTCGGGAGATTGTCAGGTTGCATGGGGTCCCAGTGTCTATTATATCTGACAGAGGCACTCAGTTCACTTCCCAATTTTGGAGAGCATTTCAGCGAGAGATGGGTACGAGGGTTGAGTTGAGTACAAGCATTTCACCCCCAGACAGACGGGCAGTCTGAGCGTACTATTCGGATCCTGGAGGATATGTTGCGGGCATGTGTGATTGATTTTGGTGGTTCGTGGGATGAATTCTTACCACTTGCTGAGTTTGCCTACAACAACGGCTACCAGTCGAGTATTCAGATGGCCCCGTACGAGGCATTGTATGGCAGACGGTGTAGATCTCCCGTGGGATGGTTTGAGCCTGGTGAGGTTAGATTGATAGGGACCGAGTTAGTCCAGGATGCTCTGGATAGAGCAAAGTTAATCCAGGAGAGGCTTCGTACAGCACAGTCTCGTCAGGAAGAGTTATGCGGACCGTAGAGTTCGAGAGTTGTCTTTCATGGTTGGTGATAGAGTATTGCTGAAGGTTTCACCCATGAAGGGTGTCATGAGGTTCGGGAGGAAAGGGAAGTTGAGTCCCAGGTATATTGGCCCTTTTGAGATACTCGGGAGAGTTGGAGAGGTGGCATATGAGTTAGCCTTGCCACCCAGTTTATCCAGCGTTCATCCGGTATTCCATGTGTCTATGCTCCGGAAGTACATTGGAGATCCGTCTCATATATTAGATTTTAGCACCATCCAGCTTGATGGTGATCTATCCTATGATGTGGAGCCTATTGCTATTTTGGGTCGTCAGGTGAGAAAATTGAGGTCCAAGGAGATTGCATCGGTTAAGGTTCGGTGGAGAGGTCGACCCGTGGAGGAGGCTACTTGGGAGGTTGAGCAGGAGATGCGGAGCAGATACCCTCAGCTATTTGAGACTTCAGGTATGTTTCTTGACCCGCTCGAGGACGAGCGTTTGCTTAAGAGGGGGAGAATGTGACGACCCGGCCCGTCGTCACGGGAATTACCACCCCGTTATGTTGTAATTACATAATTCATGCTTTTATATACGTGCTAGAGTCTATTGGGGGAGTTAGGAGTGAATTGGATTGAAAATGAGGCATATAGCCTTATTGAAGGAGACTTGAATAAGGAAAGTCAACCCGGAGTTGACTATTTGGTTAGAGGGCTCGGAATCGAATTTTGATGATTCGGTTAGTTCCGTAAGGTGATTTTTGACTTAGGGGAGCGATCGGAATTGAATTTGGAGACCCGGTGTAGAAATAGGCTTGAATTGGCTAAGGTTGAATTTTGGCGAAATCCGAACGGTAGGTGATATTTTGATCCGGGAGTCGGAATGGAATTCCGACAATTGCAGTAGCTTCGTTAGGTGATTTTGGATGTGCCTGCAAAATTTCAGGTCATTCGGTCGTCGTTTGGTCGGGTTTTTGATTGAATGTGCAATTTGGAATGTTTTAAGGAATTTAGGCTTGAATTCGATGCGAATTATGAGTTTTGATGTTGTTAGACGTGTTTTGAGGATTGGAGCAAGTTCGAATAAGGTATTAAGATGTGTTGGTGTGTTTGGATGAGGTCCGGGGGCCTCGGGGTGTTTTCGGATGGTTAAACGGAAGAAAATCATGGAAATTGCAGGTTGAAGAGTTCTGGTTCTGTCATTTTCGCTCCTGCGGAAATGTGGTCGCAGGAGCGAGTCCGCAGAAGCGGATATTGGAGCGCAGAAGCGCTTGTGATCGCTGAAGCGGAAAGGAGACCGCAGGTGCGGCACCGCTGAAGCGGATGTTGAGCCGCAGAAGCGGCCAAGGGCTATGGGGGAAATATCGCAGAAGCGGAAGGCTAGCCGCTTAGGCGAGTCCGCAGAAGCGGACGCCTAGACGCAGAAGCGGGAAAACCCGCAGGAGCGGGAAAAGCTTCGCAGAAGCGGACGCGCAGAAGCGGTCCTTTTCTCGCAGAAGCGGAATTGGCCGGCTAGGCCTGGAACCGCTGAAGCGACCCTCTGGTCGCGGATACGGACTCGTAGGAGCGGAATTTTATCCGCAGAAGTGAAAATCGCTGTGAGTTAAGTGTATCAGAAGTTAGAAAAATTTCAGAAACATTTCACACATTTGGGTCTCGGCTTTAGAGGCGATTTGGGCGATTTTGAGGAGGAAATCAAGGGAAATCATCAGGTAATCAACTATGAACTCATATTATGATTAGTATTGATAATATCATGCAATTATATCATGAAAATGGAGGAATTTGGGGTAATTATGGAGGATTTAGCCCTAGTCTTGGATTTTAGAAAATCAAGGTTTTGAATGGGCAAATGGAGTCCGAATTTGGTAAATCTTATATGCCTAGACTCGTGTCGAGATGAGGATTCCGAATATGTAATTTTTATAATTTTTCGACAAGTGTACCAAAAGTCGGGTTTTGACAACTTGTGGGTTTTGATATAAATTGGGTTATTTCGAATGAATTTCGTGAAATTAGCGTATATTGATGCATTCTCTATGATTTTGAGCAGATTTGGCATCCGAGGAGATTGATTTGCGAGGCAAGCGCAAGGCGGATTGAAGCTTCTACCGGTTCGAGGTGAGTGGTAGTAGTAAATAATGTGCTGAGGGTTTGAAACCCCGTACTAGCACTTTACAGTGCTATATTGAGATGAGACACGCGTTCTATGATGGGCGTGGTGACATTGTGATATGGAGTTCGGACTTAGTCCTTCCCGGCTAATAGAATACTGTGTTGTACAACTATTAATGAGGTTATAACTGTACCATTGGGCTGATAGCCATGTTTGGGGCCTTGTGCCAATCTGTAGTGCATTAGGGAACCTATAGAGCTAGGTGACCTTTATATCGTGTTGGAAATATACACTCAGCCATAGCTCTAGCTGTATAGCATAATATGAGCCCGTACTAGATGTGTACATTGAGAGAGATTATCTAGGGTGGAATTCCCTGTTCTAGCTGAGTGGGCCTGAAAGGCCAAGTTTATACCGATTGAGATGAGATAGGGTCAAGGACCCATTATGAGATGTTATATTGGGCCTGAAAGGCCAAGTCTATATTAACTGAGACAGGGTCAAGGACCCATTGTGATATATTATATTGGGCCTGAGAGGCCAAGTGCATACTGACTGGGATAGGGTCGAGGACCCATTATGAGGTATTATGTATATAGATACCTATATTGGATCGGACTGCACGCCGCAGTAATGTACATGTAATATACATGTAATATACATGTGGGACGGACGGCACGCCGCAGTATTATTGCGCTTGGGCTGTAGGAGCCCCTTCGGAGTCTGAGTCTGCACACATTCCAGTGAGCGCCGGTATATTATGGGATCGGGCTGCACGCCGCAGCAGTATATATGTTGGATCGGACTGCACGCCGCAGTGATATATGGTGGACCTGGCTGCACGCCATAGCACCATAGCGCTTGGGCCTAGGGAGCCCCTCCGAAGTCTGTATACACCCCCAGTGAGCGCCGTCGACGTTAAATGGAGCGGGCTGCGCGCCGCAGCAGTATATGTATGGGAGCGGGCTGCACGCCGCAGCATTATACTTAATCATACCCTACTAGTTACTTAAATACTTATACATTATAGACATAAGTATGTGTCTTTATATGTTGAGATGGCCGTGCACCGTAGGGGTACGAGCGAGGGTTAGTTCAGTGTGGAATCTTGTAGAGATAAACGTAGATTGGAGGATAAAGTACTACTATAGTGATGGCGTACTTGTGAAGGTTGCCTTAGAACTGCTAAGTGATAGCACAGGAGTTCTTACTTTCAGTTATTATTTATTATTGTTACTCACTGAGTTGAAATATACTCACCCCACTCCCCTGCACTTTTTGGTGCAGATCCACAGGTGCCCGAGAGCAGTTGAGACATTGTAGCTGCTGATCCATACCTACTTTTGCGGAGATTACGAGGTAGCTGCCAGCGTCCGCAGAGCTTGTTTTCTCCTTCTTTATCATCTTGTTGGTTTCCTATTTGTCTAGACTTGGTTGTATTAGGATGCTATTCCGTAGAGGCTCAGTCTCGTGACACCACGATATGTTTGGGACCGTATTTTGTATGTTTTGACGTTTCGGTTATCACCTGCTATGACTAACTACTGTTTAAGTTTAATTTATTTAATAATTGGCTGGTTAAAGAGATAATATGGTCGGGCTTGCCTAGCATTGTGTTGGGCGCCATCACGACCAGGGTTTGGGTCGTGACACCCTCTCGCGATGAGGAGGAGAGGCCTTTAATTAGGCGTAGAGTCATTCCCCATTCGGCCCCTTCAGCAGCCCGGCCCGCTGCCAATGATGTGATAAATATGGATACCTTACCCCCTTCCGGGGTGAGGGAGGGCATTGACGTGGCGCGCATTCCAGGAGGTGGGCCAGATGATTCTCAGGCTCGAGAAGAGAGAGAGGGAAGTGACTCCCCTACCGCTCAATCCTCTACTCACAAGTTTGAGGTGGGAGAGCCCTTTCAGGTGATCGTGGACATTGGCGACTCGAGTACTCCATCGACGGAGGTGGCGACGGCAGGAGAGGGGTCCCCATACAGTTCTGATTTGGACGCTGAGGATGTCCGCATGTTTCCTAATGGGGTCACGAACGTGACAGTCCACCCAGATGGGAGTCCACGTGTGATCGATATTCCCGCGAATGAGAATCTGTTGCTGAGGGAGTTTGCTTTGTTGCCGCTGCTGGGCCAGTTGTGTTCCTCAGTTGAAAATGAGTAGCCGAGAGAGGTGACAGATGTGGTTTAATGAACGAGGTGGCGTTGCTAGGAATGAGGGTATATGCTCTGGGCTGATTATTTATTTACGAGCTTCTCGTTTCCCGTCTTCTCATGGGCTTCTATATCTGACTCATTTGCTCCTTTCGCTTTGTTTTGCAGGTGTTTTTGTTGCAGGTGGAGGGCCTTCGTCGGGCCAATGTTTGGTCTGGGGTACTTCTTCGGGTTCTCGAGAGGTGTCGCCGGTATCGGAATCGGTGTAGGGAGCTTAATGAGCGCATAGGGTTGATCCCCGTAACTAGGAGCTAGTTGGAGAGCTAGCACGGAAGGAGCTGCAGAGGAGCCAGGCGCTCGGTCGTGTCGAGGCCTTGGAAGATCGGCTGCATCAGATGAGTGACGAGCTTGAGGCCGGAAGGAGGGCGTCATTGGAGAGTGAATGTTTGTGTCTGACCAGGGTGACTGAGGTCATTTCGAAATGGAGCGGGAAGGTCGCTGCGCTGGAAGGGGAAGTGGCCGACCTGAAGCACAAGCTGGCCGAGGCTTCTGCCCGGGCGAACGAACTTGAAGGGGTCATCCGTGCCAATAATTCCCAACTATCGTTGGTGAGGGCCGCTGCCGCTTTCAGGGAGAGTGGCCTTGAAGAGCGGATCAGGGTTCTGGAGCAGAACGCTCAGGATGCCGCGGGGCAAATTGCACTCCTAGAGGAGGAGAACCGGCGCATTCAGGAACACACTGCATTTATGGGTAGCTCTCGCGAAGCTTGGGTTTATGCCGAGGCTCAGCGGGACATATATAAACATATGTTCGAGGCCGGTATTATCTCCGAAGTAGTCTTCAAGGGGTCACGCCAAAGGGCGCGGGAAGCCCGGGAGGAATGCGGCTTTGATACTGCGACGCTCGGTATCGATGATGTCCCCGGTGGGAGCTTGGCCGGAGCGTAGAACGACATGGGCGCCGCGGGTGCAGGTGAGGGCGGAACTAGTGGTGGAGCGGCGCGGACAGGCAGCGGTGGTGTCACGCCCCAAATCGAGGAACATGACCGGCGCCTGACCGGGTTGCCCCAGTCAAGCGGACCTGGGTGCCTTTCATTCCCACGCGTTACCCCTCTGTTGATTGTTTCTCATTAACCAAATATATTACTAATCATAATTGATTTCACATTAAACAAATAAAACGATACAAGTGATTCATTAACAAGATTTCAATTTTTACAACGCCCGACATAACACAATGTATACATACATAAGACTGGAGTCCCACAGTTTACATGTCTACAGAGCCTCTAGGATACAAAAGGGAAATACAATACTTGCCGGTAACAAGGCTCCGGCTATACCTTTCAAAACCAAAATGAAATCCAAACCGAAGTGGCAAGAACCACACAAGGCCCCGAGGAAGAAAGGGGCTCACCAAGACGGGCAGTGGAAGGAGAAGAATACTACTGCCGATGAGCTGAAGTGCCTGCTACTGATCCACCTACAATCATGACACGAATGTAGCGCCCCGGCAAAAGGGACGTCAGTACACTTGAATTGTACTGGTATGTATGGACAAACTTTGTCCCAAGTAAACTCAAGCCATTAAATTACATCAACAATTAATTAAGCCAGCCCAACCATGTTTCCACATTTTCCTTATTTCAAATAATTCTCAACACAAAGCACTTTCTACAATCAACCAATTTAACAATAACCAATCAATCACGTAAAGTACAAGTAGTCAAACAAAGGGGCAATCAGTGCCCCACAGGTTGCAAACTCTCCTGTTGTCTCCTTTCACAATTTCACATTATTGATTTATGTATCAATTTTCAATAGCGATTTCGATCGCTTTCCATCCTTATTGCCCCTGACCACCCTTATTACCTCGGCCACCCTTATCACCCCAACCCAAACCTTATTTCACCACGTCGCGGCGCGCGACACGACCCCGCCTTACAGTTGAAAACACAACAATTTCAAACAGCAGATAAGGTACTACACACAATTTCAACAAGTTCAAATAAGCAACTTGCACATTGTTTCATGTTCTCAATTACTTTTCAAGCCAATATCACAACCAAGTTACAATGTTTCCACATTCAATAATATTCACACATGTATATTCAACAATTTTCCATAATTCAAGTGTTTCATCTCTTTCCACAATAAACCAATTCTCAAGTGTTTCGATTTCTTTTCCACAAGGTGCCATATAGGCCATCATAATCATTATTCACAAATTCTTTACCCAATTCAACTCCCATTTACCTTTCGGTTCATATTTCTTACCACAACACTCATAGTTCAACAACAACTTTGAATATCCAACAACAACATCAATTAATCACATACAATTTCTCAAATCAACACATGCCAAACAATTTTTTTTCACATAAGGGCGATTTCACAAGAATCAAAATTAGCCATACATACCTGGTGATGATTTTTCCTCCTACTTTATGCTTACACAAGATATCCTACTCTTGCCAACCTTGTTCTTGAAGACTCTTACTTCTACTCACTTCTTTTTACTAGAAATCAAGTTAAATAATCATGCATGAGTGTAAAAATTCTATTTTTAAAAGCTATTATATGCAAACCTTTCTTTACCCAATTAAAACTGAAAATCAAAGAAAATAGTTAGGGTTTTTACCTTGAAAATATTGGGGAAGTTGAATCCTTGCCCTAGAATCCCTTGGAATTAAGTAGTTGGAACAATCTTTGAAGATGAAGAACTTCTCTCTCTAAAAACCCTCTCTTCTCTCTCTAATTTTTGGTGAGATGATATGATAAAAATGAAGAAGAGGTGTGTTATATTAAAGAAGAGATCGGGTCAAAATGTTACAAAAACTGGGCCGGGGTCAAATATGCGGTCACTATGCGACCGCAGAATCAACATGCGGTCCGCATAGTGGCCGCAGAATGGCTCAAAAATTACGCAGGCTCTGGAACGATTTGCGGTAACTATGCGGACCGCATGTCGATTCTGCGGTCGCAAAAGTGCACCGCAGATTGACATGCGATCGCATATCGACCGCACATTGGACACAATTTTGGGCAACTCTCTGGAACGATTTGCGGTCACTATGCGGACCGCATATTGATTCTGCGGTCGCAAAAGTGCACCGCAGATTGACATTTTTCTGGAAAAAATTTTATTCTACATTTTGAAACTTAAATCACTACCAAGGGTCCGAACCGCGGCTCGCAAGCTCGCCGCGAAGAATTCTACGCATTCCTAACACATCATTCGGACCATGACACCACATCTACTAGGTTTTATGCACAAAAATTTCACGGGGCCTTACATCCTCCCCCCTTAAGATCATTCGTCCTCGAATGAGGATTTTGAAATAAATGAGTTGGTTTTGAAAGACATGATATGCAACCATCAAAATTTTGACTAACTCTTATATTTTAGAAAAATTTCGCCAGGAGTTTCCTTTGTATTATGGACATATCCACCTGTCAGAGGGCCCCCTAAACACATCACCAAACAACAATATACAACAATAACACTATTCACAACTGGTATACACCTTCTTACCTCAACGAATGCACATAAACTAGTCACTTCAATGAATTCTTACCTTATTTAACCATTTTAACACACCATGTACGCTTAACAAATCATTACCAATCTACACTTACTATTAGTTGTTTATTAAACACGTAAATCTTTATAAGGCTTTCATTTATCAAGAACGGTTCAAGTGACCCAAGGTAACAACACATCTAACTCATTACAAATAAAGGAGACTTACTAATACTAAGAGGGAAACAACTTAGGCAAGATGACAACTACTAGGAGTAGGAGGGTCACCTAATTTCTTCTAGGCTTGATCAAACAAATGGGGGTACTTTTCTTTCATCTCTTTTTCTGCTTCCCATGTGGCCTCCTCTACTTGTTGACTTCGCCACAATACTTTAACAGAGGCAACTTCCTTATTTCTCAACTTACGGACTTGCCTATCCAGAATGGCAACTGGAACCTCTTCATATGACAGATCTTCATTAACCTCTATAGCTTCGACTGGCATGATGGTGGATGGATCTCCAATTACTTTCTTCAACATGGACACATGGAATACCGGATGCACTGATGACATCTCGGGAGGCAACTCTAGCCTATAAGCAACTTGACCAATCCTTTGAACGATCCGATATGGCCCGACATACCTAGGACTCAATTTCCCTTTCTTTCCGAATCGCATGACTCCCTTCATGGGAGATACCCTCAAGAACACCCAATCATCGACTTGAAACTCCAAATCCCTTCGACGAACGTCCGCATAGGACTTTTGACGACTCTGTGCTGTTTTCATTCTCTCCTGAATAACTTTGACCTTTTCCATAGCTTCGTACACCATATCTGGCCCTAGCAATTCCGCCTCACCTACCTCAAACCACCCGATTGGCGATCTACATCTTCTCCCGTACAATGCCTCAAACGGGGCCATTTGAATGCTAGCATGATAGCTGTTATTATAAGCAAATTCTATCAGCGGCAAGTGTTCATCCCAATTACCTTTAAAATCTAAGACACAAGCCCGCAACATATCTTCAAGCGTCTGAATGGTCCGCTCGGCCTGACCGTCGGTCTGTGGATGGAAAGTTGTGCTGAGATTCACCCGAGTTCCCAAACCTTGCTGAAACTTCTTCTAAAAGTTAGCTGTGAACTGAGCCCCGCGATCTGAGATGATAGAAAGTGGAGTGCCATGAAGCCTTACTATCTCTTTGATGTACAATCTTGCATATTGCTCCGCGGTATCAGTGGACTTGACAGGCAGGAAGTGAGCTGATTTGGTGAGTCGATCCACTATCACCCATATTGAGTCAAACTTACGCCGAGTGCGAGGTAACCCTACCACGAAATCCATATTGATCATCTCCCATTTCCACCTTGGTATTTCTATAAGCTGAGTTAATCCACCGGGTCGTTGATGCTCGGCCTTCACTTGTTGACAGTTCGGACATTTAGCTACAAAGCCTGCCACATCCCTTTTCATACCGTTCCACCAATAAATCTCCTTGAGATCGTGATACATTTTCGTTGAACCAGGGTGCACAGAATACCTGGAAGTATGAGCCTCCGCCATCACTCTTTCCCGAAGCTCGTCCACATCCGGAACACATAGCCTATCTTGACACCGCAATACACCATCTTCGCTGCTGAGTACAAATGCTGAGGTCTTGTCATTCATGACTGCTTCCTTCACCCGAACCAATGCTGGATCCATGAATTGTTTTTCCTTGATTTCCGCGACCAATGATGATTCTGCTCCATTATGCACCAAAATATCCCCCTCGTCTGACACCGAAATACGAACCCCCAAACTGGCTAATTGGTAAACCTCTCGAGCCAGGGGTCTCTGATCCACACCCAAATGAGCCAAACTACCCATGGATTTCCGACTAAGAGCGTCGGCTACCACATTTGCCTTCCCTGGATGGTACAATATGTCCATATCATAGTCCTTGAGTAATTCTAACCACCGCCGCTGTCTCAGATTTAGCTCCTTCTGCTTGAACAAATACTGGAGGCTCTTGTGGTCTGAAAACACATCTATATGAACCCCATAAAGATAGTGCCGCCATATTCTCAAAGCAAACACAACAGCTGCAAGCTCCAAATCATGCGTCGGATAATTCTTCTCATGGTTCTTGAGTTGTCTGGAAGCATAAGCTATAACCTTTCCGTGCTGCATCAATACACATCCCAAACCGACTCTGGAGGCATCACAATAGATTACAAATCCCTCTGTGCCTTCTGGCAAGGCCAGTACTGGTGCCGAGGTCAATCTTGACTTCAATTCTTGGAAACTTTTCTCACATGCTTCGGACCACTGGAACTTAACTGCTTCTGCGTCAATTTAGTCAATGGGGAGGCGAGGGTTGAGAATCCCTCTACAAACCTCCGATAGTACCCTGCCAGACCCAA
This sequence comes from Nicotiana noctiflora, assembly GCA_032618575.1. Classification (NCBI taxonomy): domain Eukaryota; kingdom Viridiplantae; phylum Streptophyta; class Magnoliopsida; order Solanales; family Solanaceae; genus Nicotiana; species Nicotiana noctiflora. The sequence goes on along the minus strand of JASVEL010005105.1, from coordinate 96,495 downwards.
AAAGCTGCGAATCTCTGTCGGGGTCGTGGGTCTAGGCCAATCTTTCACTGCCGCAATCTTCCGAGGATCCACCATAATTCCCTCACTGGAAATAACATGCCCTAGAAAAGCTACGGACTCCAACCAAAACTCACATTTTGAGAACTTGGCATACAATTGATGCTGAAGAAGGGTCTGCAATGCTGCTCTGAGGTGAACGGCATGATCTTCCCTGCTCCGAGAGTAGATGAGAATATCGTCAATGAATACAATCACAAAGGAATCTAGGAATGGCTTGAAAATCCGATTCATAAGGTCCATGAAAGCTGCTGGGGCGTTGGTTAGCCCAAAAGACATGACCAAAAACTCGAAGTGACCATAACGAGTTCTGAAGGCGGTCTTAGGAATATCCTGCTCCCTGATTTTCAACTGGTGGTACCCGGACCGTAAATCAATCTTTGAGAAGAACCTCGCTCCCTGCAATTGGTCAAACGGATCATCCACTCGAGGCAAAGGATATTTATTCTTGATGGTGACTTTGTTGAGCTGCCGATAATCAATACACATTCGAAGTGACCCATCCTTCTTTCGACAAAGAGGACCGGAGCACCCCACGGCGACACACTCGGTCGTATGAATCCTTTCTCTAATAAATCCCTCAGCTGCTCCTTTAACTCCCTTAACTCTGCTGGCGCCATTCTGTATGGTGGAATGGATATTGGCTGAGTATCCGGCATTACATCGATCCCGAAATCAATCTCCCTATCCGGCGGGATGCCCGGAAGCTCATCTGGAAACACTTCAGGAAATTCATTCACAATTGGCACGGACTCGAGGGTAGGCACCTCTGAGGTGGTGTCCGTTACCCGAACCAGGTGATAGATACACCCTTCTTAATCATCTTCGAAGCCTTAAGGTAGGAAATAAACCTACCCCTTGGCACCACACCATTTCCTCTCCATTCAATAACTGGCTCGTTAGGGAACTCGAGCCTCATAACTCTCGTTCGACAGTCAAGTTTGGCAAAGCACGAATAGAGCCAATCCATCCCCATAATAACATCAAAATCTACCATCCCAAGATCAATAAGATCGGTTGTGGTATCACGACCACCCACCGTAACAACACAATTCCTATAGACTCGTGAGGCTGTAATAGAATCACCAACCGGAGTCGACACAAAGAACGGCCCATGAAGCTGTTCGGGTTCTACCCCAAAACTTGAAGCAATGAATGGAGTAACATAAGACAAGGAGGACCCCGGATCAATAAGGGCATAGCAATCAATAGTATGAACAGACAGGATACCTGTAATAACATCTGGAGAAGCCTCGGCATTCTGGCGGCCACTCAATGCATAGAATCGGCTAGGTCCACCCCTACCCTGAGCTCCACCCCTAGCTGCACCACGCCCTGCTCCTGCTGGAGTACGCGCTGATGATGTAGCAGCTGAAGAACCGGATGACTGAGCAGATCCCCTACCTATACCCTGACGGGGTGCACGGCAGTCCCGCTGAATATGACCTCTCACCCCGCACCCAAAGCACACTGGAAGGTCAAGGTAGCAAGTCTTTGTATGAAATCTCCCACACTCGGGGCATGTAGGTCTCCCCTGCTGCTGGGATCTCACCCCAGGACGACCAGACTGACGAGACCTCCTGCTGTCTGAACCGGGTCTCGAGTAAGTGCCCTGCTGATGACTGTGCACGGATGGCGGTGCACTCGCGGAGGACTGAGCATATGAATGGGATGGCCCTGATGACCCTTTCCCTGTAAGTGATCTCCCTGAATGACCCATTGACCGGGCCTTGTTGCTACTTTCTCTTTCTGCACGAATCTTCAATTTCCTGGCCTCTGTGGCCTGAGCAAACCCCACGATCCTCCCATAGTTCATATCTGAGTGCAAAGCTGCTGTGGCGGCCTCGTTCACTACCAAAGGGCTAAGGCCCCGAACAAACCGTCGAACCCGGGCATCCATGGTCGACACTAAATGAGGAGCGTACTTGGACAACCTTACGAACTCCATGTGATACTCCCAAACACTCATACTGCCCTGTTTGAGAACCTCGAACTCAGTGGCACGGGCTGCCATTGCCTCGGCAGGTAAGAAGTGGTCCATAAATGCATCCACGAACTCATCCCATCTGGCCGGAGGGCTCCCTTCCTCACGGGAATCCTCCCACATTTCGAACCATGAACGTGCCGCTCCCTTCAGTCTGTAAGAGGCCAACTCTACCCCCTCTATATCTGTAGCCTTCATTACTCTGAGGGTCTTGTATATCTCATCAAGGAATTCCTGTGGGTCGGCCTCTGGATCGGTGCCTGAAAATTCTGGAGGGGCCAATCGCAAGAATTGATGGACTCTGGAGCCAAAGGAATCTCCCTGTCCGCTAGAGGATGCAGGGGCATCATGGGATCTCTGGGCCTGGGCGGCCACTAGCTGTGTTAACATATGGATGGCTCCCCTAAGTTCTTCATTAGAGATACCAGAGCCCGAAGCGGGAACCGTATCTGAGTCAGGAACACCGGCAGGAGGAATGGTGGCATCCTCTGCCGCGGCTGGAATAGGGACACTTGGGTTTTGAACAGATGGGCCAGGCAAATTCGGGACTGGTGGGTCATTCTCTCCCACGGCATCGGGTACATGATTAACAGGTGCACTTGGGCCGGCATTGGCCCTAAGGCCGAGTCTAGCCTTCTTCTTAGGTGCCATATTCTGAAAATTTGGGAACAAGGCACGAATTAGACACGGATATCTCCACATTGCACTTTACCGCACGATATAGATTATCAAAGAAGTAGGTAAATTCCTAAATGCCCGTGTAGCCCCCTACTTATATGATGTGGTCGACAACACACCTATAAGAAGGGCACTACTAGACACGGCTCCGAGAAATCCTAGGACACTTTAAAAAAATAGGCTCTGATACCAAGTTTGTCACGCCCCAAATCGAGGAACATGACCGGCGCTTGACCGGGTTGCCCCAGTCAAGCGGACCTGGGTGCCTTTCATTCCCACGCGTTACCCCTGTGTTGACCGTTTCTCATTAACCAAATATATTACTAATCATAATTGATTTCACATTAAACAAATGAAATGATACGAGTGATTCATTAACAAGATTTCAACTTTTACAACGCCCGACATAACACCTTATATATATATAAGACTGGAGTCCCACGGTTTACATGTCTACAGAGCCTCTAGGATACAAAAGGGAAATACAATACTTGCCGGTAACAAGGCTCCGGCTATACCTTTCAAAACCAAAATGAAATCCAAACCGAAGTGGCAAGAACCACACAAGGCCCCGAGGAAGAAAGGGGCTCACCAAGACGGGCAGTGGAAGGAGAAGAATACTACTGCCGACGAGCTGAAGTGCCTGCTACTGATCCACCTACAATCATGACACGAATGTAGCGCCCCCGGCAAAAGGGACGTCAGTACACTTGAATTGTATTGGTATGTATGGACAAACTTTGTCCCAAGTAAACTCAAGCCATTAAATTACATCAACAATTAATTAAGCCAGCCAACCATGTTTCCACATTTTCCTTATTTCAAATAATTCTCAACACAAAGCACTTTCTACAATCAACCAATTTAACAATAACCAATCAATCACGTAAAGTACAAGTAGTCAAACAAAGGGGCAATCAGTGCCCCACAGGTTGCAAACTCTCCTGTTGTCTCCTTTCACAATTTCACATTATTGATTTATGTATCAATTTTCAATAGCGATTTCGATCGCTTTCCATCCTTATTGCCCCTGACCACCCTTATTACCTCGGCCACCCTTATCACCCCAACCCAAACCTTATTTCACCACGTCGCGGCGCGCGACACGACCCCGCCTTACGGTTGAAAACACAACAATTTCAAACAGCAGATAAGGTACTACACACAATTTCAACAAGTTCAAATAAGCAACTTGCACATTGTTTCATGTTCTCAATTACTTTTCAAGCCAATATCACAACCAAGTTACAATGTTTCCACATTCAATAATATTCACACATGTATATTCAACAATTTTCCATAATTCAAGTGTTTCATCTCTTTCCACAATAAACCAATTCTCAAGTGTTTCGATTTCTTTTCCACAAGGTGCCATATAGGCCATCATAATCATTATTCACAAATTCTTTACCCAATTCAACTCCCATTTACCTTTCGGTTCATATTTCTTACCACAACACTCATAGTTCAACAACAACTTTGAATATCCAACAACAACATCAATTAATCACATACAATTTCTCAAATCAACACATGCCAAACAATTTTTTTTCACATAAGGGCGATTTCACAAGAATCAAAATTAGCCATACATACCTGGTGATGATTTTTCCTCCTACTTTATGCTTACACAAGATATCCTACTCTTGCCAACCTTGTTCTTGAAGACTCTTACTTCTACTCACTTCTTTTTACTAGAAATCAAGTTAAATAATCATGCATGAGTGTAAAAATTCTATTTTTAAAAGCTATTATATGCAAACCTTTCTTTACCCAATTAAAACTGAAAATCAAAGAAAATAGTTAGGGTTTTTACCTTGAAAATATTGGGGAAGTTGAATCCTTGCCCTAGAATCCCTTGGAATTAAGTAGTTGGAACAATCTTTGAAGATGAAGAACTTCTCTCTCAAAAACCCTCTCTTCTCTCTCTAATTTTTGGTGAGATGATATGATAAAAATGAAGAAGAGGTGTGTTATATTAAAGAAGAGATCGGGTCAAAATGTTACAAAAATCTGGGCCGGGGTCAAATATGCGGTCACTATGCGACCGCAGAATCAACATGCGGTCCGCATAGTGGCCGCAGAATGGCTCAAAAATTACGCAGGCTCTGGAACGATTTGCGGTCACTATGCGGACCGCATGTCGATTCCGCGGTCGCAAAAGTGCACCGCAGATTGACATGCGATCGCATATCGACCGCACATTGGACACAATTTTGGGCAACTCTCTGGAACGATTTGCGGTCACTATGCGGACCGCATATTGATTCTGCGGTCGCAAAAGTGCACCGCAGATTGACATTTTTCTGGAAAAAATTTTATTCTACATTTTGAAACTTAAATCACTACCAAGGGTCCGAACCGCGGCTCGCAAGCTCGCCGCGAAGAATTCTACGCATTCCTAACACATCATTCGGACCATGACACCACATCTACTAGGTTTTATGCACAAAAATTTCACGGGGCCTTACAGGTGGGACTGGCGCTGACGGTGGTACTGGCAATTTCCAGTGATTGACAATTAGTTGATAATTCCCCTGTCGGTTATTGCCGTGTATGGATATTTTCCTTTCCTTTCTTTTTATTCTATTCATTGTTGTGGTTTGTTTCGAACAATATTTGTATTGGGGCGGACGGGTGTGGCCCGCGTTTGTCTTTTTTAATTGAGGGGGGATTCCCCCTTTTCCCGTTGTTTGCTTATTGCTCGCTTCACTTTACATTTTCCCTCAGTATGGTCATTACTTGTTCCAGGTCGAGAGTTTTACTTCAACTATCATTGAATTAACGTGGCGAAGGCTCATGCCCTGAGTCCCACTTCAACCGTAGTTGAACGTATACTGATTCTTTTGAATCGAGGGCTCATAGCCCAAGTTTTACTTCAACTACCATTGAATTAAATTGGCGAAGGCTCGTGGCCTGAGTCCCTGTTCAACCGTTGTTGAACGTATACTGATTCTTTTGAGTCGAGGGCTCATAGCCCGAGTTTTACTTCAACTACCGTTGAATTAAATTGTCGAAGGCTCGTGGCCTGAGTCCCAGTTCGACCGTAGTTGAACGTCGTTCATTCATTTGAGTCGAGGGCTCATAGCCCGAGTTTTACTTCAACTACCGTTGAATTAAATTGGCGAAGGCTCGTGGCCTGAGTCCCAGTTCAACCGTAGTTGAACGTATACTGATTCTTTTGAGTCGAGGGCTCATAGCCCGAGTTTTACTTCAACTATCGTTTAAGTAAATTGGCGAAGGCTCGTGGCCTGAGTCCCAGTTCAACCGTAGTTGAACGTCGTGTATTCTTTTGAGTCGAGGGCTCATAGACCGAGTTTTACTTCAACTGCCGTTGAATTAAATTGGCGAAGGCTCGTCGCCTGAGTCCTAGTTCAACCGTAGTTGAACGTCGTTGATTCTTTTGAGTCAAGGAATCATAGCCCGAGTTTTACTTCAACTGTCGTTGAATTAAATTGGCGAAGGATCGTGGCCTGAGTCCCAGTTCAACCGTAGTTGAACGTCGTTGATTGTTTTGAGTCGAGGGCTCATAGCCTGAGTTTTACTTCAACTACCTTTGAATTAAATTGGCGAAGGCTCGTGGCCTGAGCCCCAGTTCAACCGTAGTTGAACGTATACTGATTCTTTTGAGTCGAGGGCTCTTAGCCCGAGTTTTACTTCAACTACCGTTAAATTAAATTGGCGAGGGCTCGTGGCCTGAGTCCCAGTTCAATCGTAGTTTAACGTCGTTGATTCTTTTGAGTCGAGGGCTTATAGCCCGAGTTTTACTTCAACTACCGTTGAATTAAATTGGCGAAGGCTCGTGGTCTGTGTCCCAGTTCAACCATAGTTGAACGTATACTGATTCTTTTGAGTCGAGGGCTCATAGCACGAGTTTTACTTCAACTGCCATTGAATTAAAATGGCGAAGGCTCGTGGCTTGAGTCCCAGTTCAACCGTAGTTGAACGTCGTTGATTCTTTTGAGTCGAGGGCTCATAGCCCAAGTTTTACTTCAACTGCCTTTGAACTAAATTGGCGAAGGCTCGTGGCCTGAGTCCCAGTTCAACCGTAGTTGAACGCCGTTGATTCTTTTGAGTCGAGGGCTCATAGCCCTAGTTTTACTTCAACTACCGTTGAATTTAATTGGCGAAGGCTCGTGGCCTGAGTCCCAGTTCAACCATAGTTGACGTATACTGATTCTTTTGAGTCGAGGGCTCTTAGCCCGAGTTTTACTTCAACTGCTGAATTAAATTGGCGAAGGCTCGTGGCCTAAGACCCAGTTCAATCTTAGTTGAACGTCGTTTATTCTTTTGAGTCAAGGGCTCACAGCCCGAGTTTTACTTCAACTACCATTGAATTAAATTGGCGAAAGCTCATGGCCTGAGTCCCAGTTCAACCGTAGTTGAACGTATACTGATTTTTTTTTAGTCGAGGGCTCATAGCCCGAGTTTTACTTCAACTGCCGTTGAATTAAATTGGCCCGCGTCCGTCTTTTTTAATTGAGGGGGGGATTCCCCCTTTTCCCGTTGTTTGCTTATTGCTCGCTTCACTTTACGTTTTCCCTCAGTATGGTCATTAGTTGTTCCGGGTCGAGAGTTTTACTTCAACTATCATTGAATTAACGTGGCGAAGGCTCATGCCCTGAGTCCCACTTCAACTGTAGTTGAACATATACTGATTCTTTTGAGTCGAGGGCTCATAGCCCGAGTATAGACGAGATGAATCAGACTTGCTCTCATTGGGTTTCTAGCCCTTTGTTCATCGTTTTCCCTTTGCTTCTGACTTCAGGAAAGGCTACGCAGTCTTTCTATGAAATCCCCACAGACAGTGCCAAATTGTTTGACTCAAAATGTTTATAGGCATTTATGAATTCAAAACAATTATTGAAAATAAAGGGCCAATCATAGCAGGTCGTAACATATCTGAAATTCGATAAGGGAAAAGATAATGGGAACATATGCATAGACAACAGAAGATATTAATGATCAGTTTTCATGATAATGGGTTAATCTGCCTCTCCATGAAGAGGTTCAGATCTTTACAATCATTTTTTTTGTAGATCTACTATTATTCTGTATTTTTGTTATTGGGTTCTCACTCTGCGTTGTACTCTGTATTTCTTAGAGCCCTCATGGGGAGAGAGTGGAACCCCTTTTCCGAGGACTGCCTCTGTATTTATAGACGTTTGTTGTGTCAGTTGACTTTCTTGGAGATCGAGCCCGTGTCAAGAGATTATTTTGGGCCTACTCGAAAAGCGTCGACCTCGGCCAAAACTTCTAGGCGGATATGGGCAGTACTTCTTGGTCGGAGCGGCCTCGCCGCTTGTTATGTTTATATCAGTCGAGAGAGAGGGTTAATCTAACTGAATTTTATAAGATCAAGTTATAGCCCATACAGGGAGTCTAGGAGAAATAATAAAGTTGTCTCTGTATGACCTATAAATCACGAGTTTAAGTAGTAAAAATAACTATTATATTAATGTTTGCATTAGGATAGGTTGTATATATCATACTCCTTGAGGTGCAGCCTTTTCTCGGACCCTGTGTGAACGTATGATACCTTGTACATTATGCTGCCCTTTTTAGTTCGAGCTGTGAGCTATAGATGGACTCTCACAGTTGCATAATCACGTTTTCGGGATATTAGGATGGAAAAGTTACGCGACACATCATGCATTTACACTATATTTATCATCCATAGCTATATTTGAATTTTATAGAAAATCAATGAAATAAGATAGATTAATCAGTTGGTTAGAGCGCCTATTTTGTTAGCGGAGGTCTTGAGTTTGATTCTCAAAAAATATATAATATTTATTTTTCAGTATTTTTGTATTTCGCCTTAGTTGTATTCGTTGCACGAACAATTACAATATATACATGGTGTATTCTTTATATACACCCTTGTATTTTACCTTGGTTACTATTGATACATATTGCCTTTGTTGCATGAAAGAATACAATTGTACGTATAAATACAGTTGATAGATATTGTATTCTTTTACACGAACGAATACAGTTGACACGGTCTATATTTGTTGCACGTTTGAATACAAGTGATATGTTAGTAACAATGGAATAGTAACTACAAATGATAACTAAGCAATCTATAGTTATCGTTGGGCTTGTTATTTAATAAATAATAACAAAAAAGGTGTGAATGGAAAATGGTGGGAAAAGAAATGGAGGGATGACCCCCGACCCGGTCCGGTCTAGCCCGTTTTTCTTTTCTGGATTAATTTAAATTCTTTTTAAATTTTCCGCAAAAAATGTTCTGAAAGGTTGCAAACCTCTTCAGAGGGTCACACCTGAAAGGTTGCAAACCTCTTCAGAGGGTCACACATATTCCAATAGCCATGACTATTCTGAAAGGTTGCAAACCTCTTCACAGGGTCACACATGTTCCAACAGTCATGACTATTCTGAAAGGTTGCAAACCTCTTCAGAAACATCACCTATTTGGCTATAAATAGACCTTCAAATCCCATAATATTTAATTACAAATTTTTTTGATTATCTTCTTCTTACTAAAATTCTAGTGTGTTTTGCTGCCATTGAGTGGTTTGTTGATCATCAGCGCTTTTGGTACCAACATTCTGGTGAGTTGAATCATTCTATCATTGGAGGATATATTCTATAACCTCGGGTACTTGAGGGGTGTACTTTTCTTAAGGACACATTGTGTATTCAGTGGGTTCGATTTGTTCCTTCAACGTTTCAAAAATTATTTTGAAGTTTGAATATTATTTTTCAGAATTGTTTCTACTAACTTTCTATTTTATTTTTTAGAAAGATTACTATTTTATTTACTTACAGCAATACAGTTAAATAAAAATCTTAAGGAAACTATTTTTTCATATTCTGTATTCTTTCTGAATTTTACTATTCTGATTTGAAGATACAAAATTTTTATCAGGGTATTGAAATTCAGAAAACTATTTGAAGAACATAAAAACTTCATCGTTTTTCTGTAAAATAGTATATATTCAATGTGTATATGCAATGAAATGATGAATACCTCGAAAGAATTATGGGACACACTTGAGAAGAAGTACAAGACAGAAGATGCATGCTTAAAGAAGTTCGTGGTTGCCAAGTTTCTAGATTATAAAATGATAGACAACAAAACTGTGGGAACTCAAGTTTAGGAGTTTCAACTTATTTTTCACGACCTTATAGCTGAAGGTATAGTCTTCAATAAAGCATTTCAAGTAGCTATTGTCACACCTCCCTTTTTACTACTTTTTTTAGATAAAGTATATCCTGCTATTTACTAATACACCCCAAGAAAGGATATAATAATAACAACAGGGAAGGAGTTTTTCCACTTTAAGGACAATCGAAACGGGATTTATTTAAAAATCAGAGTCGCCACTTGGGAAGATAATGGTGTCCCAAGTCACCGGTTTAATCCTGAATCCGAGGAAATATGACTCTGTTTTAACAGTCCGCGAAACTAGAAATCCGGATAAGGAATTCTGTTAACCCGGGAGAATGTGTTAGGCACTCCAGGATTCCGTGGTTCTAGCAAGGTCGCTCAACTGTTGTATTTGTCTTATTTGATTTCTTTATATGCTTTTACAGATGTTTTCAATTTCCCACTTTGTTATTTTTTAAAGGCTTGCGACATCACAAAAACGCATTTCGAGTCACACCGCAACCAGTACGCCTGTGACTTTAAATGCATTTCAGCTTCGCCGAGATTTGAGATTTGGGTCACATAAATGTGCACCCATATTAAGAATGTAATTTTAAATCATGCCTATAACGTCTACGTCTTATAAACTTTCGGAAAAATCGTGAAATTCGCTAAACGGTCCTCCCGAGTCTAACACTTTATATTGAAATCTATTTGGGGGCCCCTTATATTTTCATCTTCAAGACGAGGCTCATCCCTTATTTTTTAAAAGTCCAAACTTAATCGTATACTATGTTTTTCTATTTTGTTTTTTCCTTCCTACTTTGCATATTGTTTTGTGTTATTTTAAATTATGATATCAGGTTCCAGGCCATTTATTTACTACTGGGCCTGGACTTTGGACTACTTTAACAGTCCTCATTGGAACAAACAGGCATCTGTAGCCCAGAATGTACCGTTATTGCTACTTGAGATTGCAGGTATTCTATTAATTAGATCCGGGCCTTTATACACAACTAGGCCCAGTCTATATAAACAAAAACGAATAGCACTTAAACAACTGTTGTTCAGCATTATTACTCAATAATTTCTCAAACGATTTCAAATAACATTTTGATCACTACTAATTTCCAAACGTAACAGTTAATTTAAATTTAACACAGCAATTTATATTAGTGTTATTATACTACATGGCAGGTTCTGATATTCAAGTAACTATTTGTGATACTAGCTTACAGGATTATTTGTCACTTATTTTACTAAATGAAAACAGTATTGTAATGTTGCCTAAACTTGCTTGAGTTGATAACAATTACAAACCTATAAAAAGCAAATATGTATATTAATCAAATTGAAGGTAAGCGATAATACAATCTGAACAACTGGACTACTTATCCCATTTAGATTAAATCGATCCTGATTTAGATCTTTAACTATCAAAAAGTAACCAGATTCTAGTTCATATGTTCAATTTCGGAATTATATCTACTTATCTAAGTGTATTAGTTTCACATTAACTTGTTTTAGTTTTGTTTTAGGTTTTAACTATATTTAGTTACTGATTTACGTTTAACTACTATACTAGCTCTTCTACTCTAATCCAGATCGAATTCATATAGCTGTTAGTTATTACAATCATTCCTAACAAAATACAAAGGAATCTACAAATTAGCTACAGCTAAAATAGAAGAAACACAAATGACATTGTCAAAATAATCACGCTTCATTTCTTCATCAAAATCTCGATTACATTCTCCAGAAAATAGATGTGTACCTGATTCAAAAGATGTCTATGAGTCTAGGGCTTTGGAGAAGAAGAATAATCAGCAAATAATAGCAGCAGAACAACAACAGCAATGAGATAGGTCAATTACAGTAGAGCAGCAAACAGAATCCCAAATATAGAAATCCAGCAGATCAACAAAGCAGAATCAAGGAGTTCAAGCAAAAGTCCAAATGAATTGAAGAATAGTAGACCCAACAGGAATTCCCAAATTAACACCCAAGTTAATCAGCTAAGAGCTATAGTATATGGAACCCTTTTCAATTTGAAAATCTGGACCTAGGTTGTGACCTCTATTTCTAAATTTTTCAGAGCTGAACCCCTCTTTCAGGTTTACTAGAAGCCTATTTATAGATTGATTTTGAGGAAAATTGGGGGGAAATTCAAATAAGTTAATTTCATTCCCCTCCCCTTATTCTTTTTAATTATTTACAGTTTAGTTTATTAAGTCTATGTCGAAATGCCTTAGAGCCCTTGCTAGAAGGTTTTAGGCAATTCTATAGTGTTCTATTAGGTGTATTTTACTTAGTTACCCTCACTTGCTAAGGTTTGTTACAGGAATGCCTTTTAATTATGCCCAGTTTGTCCTTTGTTTTATAGGTATTTACAGAAATACTAGGCACTAAAGTTATTTTTAGCCTTATAGGCTCTATTAAATCTTCAGGAATGTCATTTACTGTTCCTGTTATACCCTCATTATTTATTTCAAATTACCCGACCTACTAAGGTCTCGCAGAGCTAGGGTTATGAATTATTTAATTAGTAACCACTACTTATAGATGTTTTAAGACAGTCAATTCTAGACCCCAAACCCCTTTCATATTTAGCCAACATTTATCAGACCCAGCCCCTTATTTAACACATAGCCTTTTAGTAGAAGTATGGTCATTCAATAAACAGAGATAACCTCTTAACGACCACATACTTAGAAGCATAGTCAAACATAGGTAGTTTTTCAGAAACATCCACTTAATAGAAATACAATTAAGTAATCAGTATAACCACTCAACAATAGAAATAGCCACGTACTTAACTTTCAGAAACAACCCAAGTACCTTTGCACTCATAACCCAAATCACAAAAGCATCCAAAGATTCAGAATGGACTCACAAATGAATCAGGTTACAAATATAGCCAGTTTTACGTTATTTTGCACATATAGCCTTAATCGCTAATTAACTTTCAATCAATCAGAACCCAGAGGAGAAGTTTGATAATGGTTGAACTCCAACTAATCAAAACTCAATTTTAGACAGAGCATGATGAACAAACGCTTAAACACGCTTATTTACTCATGATTCATGTGTGATAAACATTAAAAACCCTAAGAACACTTAGGTAGACTTAGGCATGTGCAAGATTCATACAAACAGAGATAGATTATTGTTCTTCAAACATGCACGATAAATAGGCTCATAAGAATATCATAGGCATGCCAAGAAAACATTTTCTGAATCAGTAAACAAGAAAAAAAATAGAAACAGAGATAGTAAAAGTTAGCTTTTTAGGCTTTTTCCTTTTCCTTTTATTTTCTTTCTTTCTTTTCTTTCTTTCTTTCTTCTTTATTTCTTCTTTCTTTCTTTCCAGATCTCCAAAATTTCGAAGACGTTTAGGCTTCTAACTATTGGATTTGTCAGATAAGGTTGTGGGTTCAATTTTTGGTGTATGTAAGGTGGTCTGAGGGCTTGATATAGTGGTTTTGAGGTTGGGTTATTTTGGGTGCTCGCCGGAGTAGGGTTCCGGCGAGTCTTTTTCTTATATTCGAGGAGTTCTAGTGTTATTCGAGACTAGCCACCTAAATGGGGTGATAGATCACCTCAAGGTGGTCCTAGGGTGTTAGTCTCAAAGGCTGGTTCATAGTTGGTGAGGTCGCCGGCTAGGGTTTCGGCGACCGGAGTTTCAAGAAGAAGGGGGTCTTTGGTTTGATGCATTTTTATGGTGGTTGCTGGGTTTGTGGGTAAGGGGTGAGATGTTTTATGGCTCGCCTGAGCCGGAGAAGGTGGCTGTGACAGGTTGGCCGGCCAGTCTCCATGGGAGACCAAGGAGGAAGAAGAAGATCTCTGAGAGGCGACTAGGGTTATACAGATTGTATATGTGTGTGTGGGTAATGATATTGAACGAGAGATGAGAGTATTTATACCCATCACATCTCGTGGAATCCTGACCCTTGGATTAACCAAGATCAACTGCCAGGTTCTTTGCCTCAAAACGGCAACGTTTGGTTAAATGAAAGGCTTTCTTATGTCCGTTGGATGTTGAGTTCGAACGGCTATGATTGTTTCACTATACTACGTCGTTTGATTTTTAATGAGACCTAGTGTCATCTGTTTGATCAATTGCTTTGAACGGCCAGGATTGATTTTAAACACAGCGTCGTTTTAACTCTTAATGAACCGCTTCATTTGATACATTGGATTCATTTCATCAATGGTTGAGATTCATATGGCTTATACGGCGCCGTTTGGCCACGAGCCTGGGCAGACCAGGCTTGTCTTTTAGGCCTGGTGTGCTCGAGCCTAATATATGTATGTATTTCTTTATTTATGTAGCCCAAATATTGTATTTTACATTTTTAGCTTGCATTTTAATTATTTCTTGTATTTTCTTTTTGTATTTTATATTTCTCTTTTTGTATTTATTTTCAATTGTTATATTTCTTTTATTTTCTATTTTTTCCTGATTTTTCCTTAATTTTCTGATATTTTTGACATTTTTCTTCTATTTTCCGGTATTTTTGTATTTTGTTGATTTTTTCTGAATTTTCCTATTTTTATGGTATTTTCTAATTGATTCCTTTTGTAATTTTAATTTCCACTTTATTTTTTAAAGAAAATACACAAGTATTTCAATTAAATCACACAATTGCACACCAAAAACTATTTTTGTATTATTTTTATATTTATATTGGAATTTAATTGCTCGGGGCAAAAATCACGTGCTCACAGCTGCCCCTCTTTGCTCGGGAACACAAAGAGTTTCAGTGCAAAGATAAGTGAGCAGTAATGAGAGATTTTTGCCCATTTGCATATTCCGTGAGAAGCATTTTGAAAAAACTTTTTGACCGCACCCTGCTTCAGAGGTTGCCTACATATCCAAGGCTAAACAGGAATCAGGTTAGTGTAGTTCGGGAAGGTCTGGTAGTTTGAAACTACCAGTACTTACTGTTGCTGCTGTTGTTGCTATAATCACTGACTAACTCCATATTACACCGGGATAAAATGAAAATAAAGAAGCTATTCTAAGCTATGGTCTAATGAATTACAAAAACCCTATCTATGACTTGTCTTCTTGTATTGTCTTGCTTTTCCATATCACATGTTGCTCTTTATTTGCATCTTTCTTTTTTGTGGATTTTTAATTATTTCCTGCTTCTGATATATTGCTTCCATCTATTTGTGTGACTTCAAAATGTGCTTCTTGCTTCCAGGTCGATACCTGTTTAAAAACAAAGAAGACTTTTTCCTTTGCCACAGTATGGGATTTTCCATGTATTATTGTGTTACTCTATAAAAAAAACTTTTTTAAAAATGCAAAAAGTATTCCCTTATTATACAGGTGGGCACCTAAACAGAAATTAAAATGCTGAAAAGTATTCCCTTATTATACAGGTGGGCGCCTGAACAGAAATTAAAATGCTGAAAAGTACTCCCTCATTATCTAGGTGGGCGCCTGATGCAAAATGAAAATGCGGAAAATATTCCCTCATTATCCAGGTGGGCGCCGATGCATGAAAAATGAAAATGCAGAAAAATATTCCCTCGTAATCCAGGTGGGCGCCTGATGCATGAAAAATGAAAATGCAGAAAAATATTCCCTCATTATCCTGGTGGGTGCCTGATGCATGAAAATAAAAATGCAGAAAAATATTCCCTCGTTATCCAGGTGGGCGCCTGATGCAGAAAATGAAAATATAAAAAATATTCCCTCGTTATCCAGGTGGACGCCTAATGCATGAAAATGAAAATGCAGAAAATATGCCCTCCTAACCCAGGTGGGCGCCTGATGCATGAAAATGAAAATGCAGAAAAATATTCCCTCGTTATCCAAGTGGGCGCCCGATGCATGAAAATGAAAAATGCAGAAAAATTATTCCCTCAGTTTGATAACTGGGGTATGAATTTTGAATAGACTATACCTCCCTTGTTGTTCGGGTAGGTTCCTGATTAGTGAGTGAGTCTTCCTTTGTGGATACCTTTTATTGATGCTTTCTTTTTGATGTTTTCTCCCACATTGGTCACATTCACTTTAAAGTGATTAGTGAGAATTTGAATCTTTTTTCCCTATCTAAATCAGTGAACAATTTATTAGTTATAAAATGATGGTTAGAAACTGGCATTCTTGTTGGCCTCACTTCCATCGTCTGCCTCTTCTTGTTTCATTCTGCTTTGCAATTTATCGCCAGATTTTCTCAACTTTATCTTGCAATCCCCTTTTGCTTTTCTCTTTATGTTTCTTTTCTTTTCATTTCTTTCGGCCTTGTGATCGCCATTTTTATTTTCTCTTTTTTTTAGTGTTATTAGGCTGTCTAACATGAGAAGTTGGTAGTTAGATTTCAACTGGCAACTGGTTTTGAACAATGAAATGCAAAGATATGAATTTGAGGGGGTGAGGGTATTTTGAAGTAGAGACGGAACTTATCTGGGTATGAAGGCTGATTCCTTTGACCATGCCATGTATTTAAATATCCGACCCAGTCTGTCCAATCGAATCGTTGCTGTCTTACTTTCCTTCAACCCAAACCTTTCTTATTTTGTTGCTTCATTTCTCAGAATATTCCTCACTTTCGCCTTATGGTGCCTGTGAAGGTTTTCACCAATAAGACTCTCTCATTTTTATTTCTCTCCTCACATTCGCCTTATGGTGCCCGTTAGAGTTTTCACCAATAAGACTCTCTCATTTTATTTATCTCTCATCTTACATTCGCCTTATGGTGCCCTTTAGGGTTTTCACCAATAAGACTCTCTCATTTTTATTTTTCTTTATTTTTCTGTTCCCAAACCTCCGGGTATTGTCCATGACATGTTTCTCCTTATTCTTATTGTATCATCATTTTCTTGAAATTAATCAGAAGGTCTTTCTTTGGACTGTAATGTGGATTTTGGATGGGTTTAGAAAGAAAGGTATAAAGGCTCAAAATTTGAATGAGGGTTCAAAAATATTTACAACTCTCGGAATCATAAAACATAAGTTCTGCCCTAGTTTCAATATTTGGGGAATCTTGGATTTTATTTACATCATGACTGAACCTCATTGAGGCTGCCTACGTACCCTTTCAGGATCAAGTCAAAATGTAGTTCGGAACATAAGATCGTTCGTCTTTTGACTTTTTCCCGATTTTTCTTTTGTCTATATATATATATATTCTTTTTTTTATATTCTTTTTTTATCATTCTCATTTTTTTTCATTCTCTTTTTCTTTTGTTTTCACTTTCTTGTTCATAATTGATTCCGAGAGAGGGATATGAAAGAATAATGCAATAAGGCTCAACAAGGGTAGCAATGGATAAAGTGTTTGGATAGAGAATAAAATGCCTTCATCATTTCAATTTCAAAATTATGACAAATACAATTGTACATATGAAAAAGGAATCATACATAATATCTCTTGACTGCATCGGAGTTGATAGCAGTCTCTACATATTTTCCTTCAACATCTGTTAAATATAAAGCTCCGTTGGACAATACCCGGGATACCATGAATGGCCCTTGCCAATTAGGTGCAAACTTTCCTTTTGCTTCGGCCCAGTGAGGTAAAATACGTCTTAGCACCAACTGTCCAACTTCGAATTTCCGTGGACGTACTTTCTTGTTGTATGCTCTGGCCATCCTCCGCTAATATAATTGTCCGTGGCAGACTGTCGCTAGCCTTTTCTCATCAATAAAGCTCAATTATTCTAGCCGAGTTTTAACCATTCATCATCATCAATTTCAGCCTCATCTATGATCCGAAGGGAACGCATTTCAATTTCTGCACGTATGACTGCCTCTGTTCCGTACACAATGAGTATGGTGTTGCGCCAATTGAAGTACGTACGGTTGTACGATAACCCATGAGAGCAAATGGTAGTTTTTCATGCCACTGTTTTGACTCTTCCACCATCTTCCTGAGAATCTTCTTAATATTCTTTTTCGCAGCCTCAACTGCTCCATTTGCTTTAGGCCGATAAGGTTGTCACGCCCCAAATTGAGGGACATGACCGGCGCCTGACCGGGTAGCCCCAGTCAAGCGGACCTGGGTGCCTTTCATTCCCACGCGTTACCCCTGTGTTGATTGTTTCTCATTAACCAAATATCTTACTAACCATGAATGATTTCACATTAAACAAATAAAACCATACGAGTGATTCATTAACAAGTTTGCAGTTTTTACAACACCCGACATAACATAATATATACATAAGACTCGGAGTCCCACAGTTTACATGTCTACAGAGCCTCTAGGATACAAAAAGGGGAATACAATACTTGCCGGTAACAAGGCTTCGGCTATACCTTACAAAACCAAAATGAAATCTAAACAAAAGTGGCATGAACTACACAGGGCCTCAAGGAAGAAAGGGGCTCACCAAAACGGGCAGTGGAAGGAGAAGGATACTACTGCCGATGAGCTGAAGTTCCTGCTACTGATCCACCTACAATCATAACACGAATGTAGCATCCCCGGCAAAAGGGACGTCAATACACTTGAATTGTACTGGCATGTATGGACAAACTTTGTCCCAAGTAAACTCAAGCCATTGAATTACATCAACAATTAATTAAGCTAGCCAACCATGTTTCCACATTTTCCTCATTTCAAATAATTCCCAACACAAAGCACTTTCTATGATCAACCAATTTAACAATAACCAATCAATCACGTAAAGCACAAGTAGTCAAACAAAGGGGCAATCAGTGCCCCACAGGTTGCAAACTCTCCTGCTGTCTCCTTTCACAATTTCACATTTTTGATTTTTATATCAATTTTCAATAGCGATTTCGATCGCTTTCCATTCTTATTACCCCTGACCACCCTTATTACCTCGGCCACCCTTATCACCCCAACCCACACCTTATTTCTTCATGTTGCGGCACGCAACCCGATCCCACCGTACAGTTTTAAAGCACAACAATTACAAACAACAGATAAGGCACTTCACACAATTTCAACAAGTTCAAATAAGCAACTTACAGGTTGGTTCATGTTCACAATTACTTCTCAAGCCAATATCACAACCAAGTTACAAGTGTTCCAAGATCAAGAGTATTCATACCGTATTGTTCAATGACTTACCAATCCTCAAGTGTTTCGTTTCATTTCCACAAAGTACCATATAAGCCATTATAGCCATTATTCACAATTCTTTTACCAAATTAAACTCTCATTTGTCTTTCGGCTCATATCTCATATTACATCACTCATAGCTCAATAACAACTTTGAATATCCAACAACAACATCAAGAATTTCACACAATTTGTCAATTTAACACGAACCAAGCAAACTTCACACATATAGGCGATTTCACAAGAATCAAAATTAGCCATACATACCTGGTATCGAGTTTTCTTCCATTAACTTCCTACTTTATGCTTACCCAAGATATCATACTCTTGCCAACCTTGTTCTTGAATACTCTTACTTCTACTCACTTCGTTTTTTTACTAAAAATCAAGTTCAATAATCATGCATGAGTGTAAAATTTCTATTTTCAAAAGCTATTATATGCAACCCTCTCTTTACCCAATTTAAAACTGAAAATCAAAGAAAATAGTTAGGGTTTTACCTTGTAAAGATTGGGGAAGTTGAATCCTTGCCCTAGAATCCTTTGGACTAGATGTTTGGAACAATCTTTGAAGATGAAAGACTTCTCTCTCTAAAACCCCTCTCTTCTCTCTCTAATTTTGGTAAGATGATATGATAAAATGAAGGGGAAAGGTGTTATATTAAAGAAGAGGTCGGGTCAAAATTTTACAAAAATCTGGGCCGGGTCAATTCTGCGGTCACATCTGCGATCGCAGAACCCACATGCGGTCCGCATAGTGACCGCGGAATGACCTCAAATTTTACACAAGTTCTGTTATGGAATGCGACCAAAATGCGGTCCGCATTCTTGATTTGCGGTCGCAAAGTGCACCGCAGATTCATTATGCGATCGCATATCGACCGCATTTTCAACATGATTTTGGGGAACCTTCTGGTAAGCTCTGCGACAAGAATGCGGTCCGCATAGCAGATCTGCGGTCGCATTCTTGACCGCAAAATTGACATTTTCTGGAAAAATTGATTCTCTACATTTTTAAAACTTAAATCACTACCAAAGGTCCGAAAAGAATTCTACGCATTCCTAACACATTATTCGGACCATGATACTATAGCTACTACGTTTCATGCACAAAAACTTTACGGGGCCTTACAAAGGTGTAGAGTTAGGGTGCAGGATTTTGAACTTTTGACATGCCTCTGCCATGAGGTGACTGTTTGCTCCATTGTCCGTGATAATCACTTTAGGAATTCCAAAGCGACAAATGATATTTGTGTGCACAAAATCCACTACCGCCTTCTTTGTCACTGCTTTAAATGTCTTCGCCTCCACCCATTTAGTGAAATAATCAATTGCTACCAAGATAAACCTGTGCCCATTAGATGCTGCGGGCTCTTTTGGGCCAATGACATCCATGCCACAGGCGACGAATGGCCACGGTGCTGACATTATATGCAACTCATAGGGTGGGGAGTGAATCAAATCTCTGTGTATCTGACATTGGTGGCATTTCCGCACATCTAATGCAATCATGCTCCATGGTGAGCCAATAATATCCTGCTCTCAGTATTATTTTGGCCAAAACATATCCACTCATATGAGGTCCGCAAGCTCCCGCATGTATTTCAGCCATGATTGTGTCGGATTGCTTTGCATCTATACATCTCAATAGACCCAAATCTGGGGTTCTTTTGTATACAACTCCTCCGCTGAATAAAAATTCATTTGCTAGCCGCCTTATAGCCCTTTTTTGGTCCCATGTGGCTTGCGTTGGGTACACTCTTGTCCTCAAATATTTTTTAATATCATGATACCATGGCTCACAATCAAGTTCTTCTTCCACGACGAAACAATAAGCATTTTGATCATGAACTTGTATCTGTAGTGGATCTATATAAGCTTTATCTGGATGGTGCAACATGGATGATAATGTGGCTAGAGCATCATCTACTTCGTTGTGCATTCTTGGGATGTGCTTGAACTCTATGGATTGAAATCTCTGAGATAGTTCATGCAGACACTGCCGATAAGGTATAAGCTTCAAATCCCTTGTCTCTCATTCTCCTTGAATCTGATGTATCAAGAGATCTGAGTCACCCATGACCAAAATCTCTTGAACACCCATGTCTATTGCCATTCTCAATCCCAATATACATGCTTCATACTCGACCATATTATTAGTACAGAAAAATTGCAGTTGAGCGGTAACAAGATAATGCTGACCCGTTTCTGAGATGAGTACTGCTCCAATTCTGACTCCTTTGTTGTTGACGGCCCCATCAAAGTACATTCTCCAGCCTGGCTTATCGTCTTGTTCCACTTCTTCGATATTCATTGTCTCCTCATTAGTAAAATATGTCTTTAATGGTTCATACTCATCATCGACCGGATTTTCTGCCAAATGGTCAGCGACTGCTTGTGCCTTCATTGCAATGCGAGTTACATAAATGATGTCAAACTCTGTAAGTAGAATTTTCCATTTAGCTAGTCTTCCTGTGGTCATAGGCTTCTGGAATATATACTTCAGTGGGTCCAACCGAGATATCAAATAAGTAGTATAAGCCAACAAGTAATGTTTTAACTTCTGCGCAACCCATGTTAAAGCACAACATGTTCTCTCCAACTGAGTGTATTTCACCTCGTAAGATGCAAACTTCTTACTAAGATAGTATATTGCTTGCTCTTTCTTCCCTGTTTCATCGTGTTGCCCCAGTACACAGCCAAAAGAATTATCCAGAACAGTCAGATAAAGGATCAAGGGTCTTCCAGGTTCTGTAGGAACCAATACAGGTGGATTAGCCAGATATTCCTTAATTTTATCGAATGCCTCTTGATATTCATCAGTCCAATTTACCGCAGCATCTTTCTTCAGTAATTTGAAAATAGGCTCACAGGTCGACATTAACAGAGCAATAAATCTGCTAATATAATTCAACCTACCCAATAAACTCATTACTTCTTTCTTGTTCTTAGGCGGAGGCAAGTTCTGGATTGCTTTTATCTTTGACGGGTCTAATTCAATACCAAGCCGACTTACTATAAACCCCAATAACTTTCCTGATGGCACTCCAAAAGCACATTTTGCTGGATTGAGCTTGAGATTATATCTTCGGAGCCTTTTGGAAAAACTTTCTTAAATCTTTGACATGGTCACATTGCTTTTTGGATTTAATAATGACATCATCTACGTATACTTCACCTCTCGATGTATCATGTCATGAAACATAGTGGTCATTGCCCTTATATATGTAGCCCCGCATTCTTTAACCCAAACGGCATCACCCTGTAGCAATATGTTCAAGAAGGCATGATAAAGGCCGTATTTTCTGCATCTTCTTCGTCCATCAAGATCTGATGATAACCCGCAAAACAATCCACAAAAGAACCAATCTCATGTTTGGCACAATTTTCGATCAATATATGGATATTTGGCAATGGAAAATCATCCTTTGGACTAGCTTTATTGAGGTCTCGATAATCAATGCACACCCTGGTTTTTTCATCCTTCTTTGGAACAGGCACAACATTAGCTAACCAGGTGGGATATTTAGTGACCCATATAACCTTTGCCTCGAATTGCTTGTTAACTTCTTCTTTTATTTTCACACTGATGCCCGTTTTAAACTTCCTTAACTTTTGCTTTACCGGCCGACATTCTGGATAAGTGGGCAATTTATGTACCACCAAGTTAGTACTGAGCCCAGGCATGTCATCATAAGACCAAGCGAATATGTCCTTGTACTCATGTAACAACCTGATCAAATCTTCTCTGAGTGAAGTCTCTAAATGCACACTAATCTTTGTCTCTCGTACATTCTCCTCACTTCCCAAATTAATAGACTCTGTCTCATTTAAGTTCGGTTTGGGTTTTTCTTCATAATGACTTAAATCTTTACTAATTTCCTCCAATATTTCCTCATCCTCATATTCCATTTCATGTTTATTTTCAATTTTCTGTATAACTATTCGATTATCAAGACTGGACTGAGAATCCTTCATGCATGACATATCATTGGAATCAGCAAATATTAAACTGTACAAAAGAAGAAGAAAAAAGGCAAAATGGAGGAGAAATTTCATTTCATTGAATTTTTGAAAGGTAACAAGAGTTGGATACATTTAATTTGACGGGATATGGGACAATTTTAAAACAAGACAGTTTTGGGGAATGAAATATTAAAAGCTAACTACCACAACTTCCTCCTGATCAGAAGAGGAGTAGCTTCACAGTTATTTAGCATAGTGTGGGGTCCAACAAATTGAACGTCCATTTTGCTTGTTTCTTCGCTCGTCTCCACTACATTCACATCTTCAAATAACCTCTCAAATCTTGCTAGAAGCTCTTCATCCGGTTTTATCTCCGCACGGTTTGGCATGACACTTGCCAGACGTCTCTATGTACCAGGATTGACAAAGGAGTTGGATAATTTTGGGATAGGTTTGGGGAGGGTCCACCCTTTCTTTTTCAACTTCTTAGCTATCTGTATATCAGCAATGGTTGGCTTGAAACCCAATCTAAAAGTATCAGTACTGCCTGGAAGGTGAATTGGCTGTGTTATGCCCTACAAGGTAGCTCTTAAACCCTTTCCTGGAGAAAACCCATTCTTTATCATCTCCTTGGCGACCATAACCGCTGCAGGGGCCATCGTGGGTACTAGCATATTTTCTCCCTCAGATATTTGGTTCACAATCACGGTGTCCATTACTTGGTACACCCACGGACCTTTATCTCCTTCAACTTCCTTAAATGGTGTAATAGAATTACAAACATCGTCTTCCACGTGCACTATTATTTCTTGCAGCTCCCACTCAAATTTTACCATTGATGTAAAGAAGATGGTACTGCTTTCGCACCATGGATCCACGGACGTCCTAATAAAAGATTGTATGATACAGCGACATCCAGCACTTGAAACTCCATGGTGAAATCCACTGGTCCGATAGCAAGCTCTAGTATGATATCCCCCACAATGTTCTTTCCGCCTCCATCAAAACCCTTCACACATACACTGTTTCGGTGAATTATCTCATGATTGACTTTCAGCTTCCCTAGAGTTGACATTGGACAGATATTGGCACTTGATCCGTTGTCCACCAAAACACGAGTTACTACAGATTCTTTATATTTTACCGTGAGGTATAGTGCTTTATTATGCTCCGTCCCTTCTAGCGGTAACTCACTGTCAGAAAATATTATTTTATTTGTCTCAAAGATCTTGTTTGTGATTTTCTCTAGATGACATACCGAGATTTTCTCCGGTACCTTGGCTTCATTTAGAATCTTCATCAACTCCTTTCTATGTTCATCAGAATGAATTAGCAGGGATAACAACGATATTTGTGCGGGCGTCTTCCTCAATTGCTCAACTATAGAGTAGTCTTGAGCTTTCATCTTCTTTAGAAATTCCTCAGCTTCCTCCTCAGTGACTGCTTTCTTCACATAAGCTGGGTTATCTTTCACCACTTTCGTCTTTCTCAACTCATCCTGGGCAAAGCATCGCCCATAGCGAGTTAAACCATGAGTTTCACAAATTTCCCCCTTAACTTCTTTTCATTTATACATTACTATCACCTTAGCCTAATTCCAAGGTACAGATTTAGTATTCACAACTGGCATCTAAACAACTGGTTTGATAACCACTGGCTCAATATAAGCCGGCTTCACAGTCAGTATGGGCTTCACCCCAGGTACTATTACTTTCATGGGCTCAGGCTCAATCATCACTGATGGATGTTTTGCTGGTAACTCAATTGACACTTTCTCTCTTTCAACTTTCTCCTCAATGTTGTTGTTTGCTTTAATTGTCATCACCGTCTGAGAAGGTTTTCTGCAGCTCTCTCCCTGTACTAGCTCTATCGTATGTGTCTCATGATGCGCTGGCAAAGGATTTTGCATTATATTGGGAGTCTCTGGAGCTTGCACCTCAATTCTCCTGGAGTCAATGAGTTCTTGCGGACTTTAAGTGCCAACACTTCTCCGTATCATGTCCCGGTGCCCCAGAACAGTATTCACAACGGACAGATTGGTCGAAATTTCTGGGTGGAGGGTTGGGAATTTTAGGTTTAATGGGGTTCAACATCCCTAATTCTCTCAATCAGTGAAAAAGACTGGTATATGATTCTTCCAGAGGAGTGAATGTTCTTTTCCTTTGAGCCCTGTCACCTTTTACTTTAGGATCCGGACGAAAGTTCGGTCGGTTTGGATTTCTATAGGTTTTTGAAGGTGGATAGGCATTTTGTGCATGGTAGACATTTTGAGGAGCTGGGGTACGCTATTGTCACGACCCAAACCCTGGTCGTGATGGCGCCCAACACAATGCTAGGCAAGCCCGACCATATTATCCCTTAAACCAGCTAGTTATTAATCAAATTAAACTTAAACAGTAAATGCTCATATCAGGTGATAAACGAAATTTAAAACATACAAAATACGGTCCCAACCATATCGTGGTGTCACAAGTTTGAGCCTCTACAGAATAAACAGCCTATACAAGCAAGTCTAGGAAAAATGAAAGCAACAAAATTATAAGGAAGGAGAAAACAGGTTCTGCGGACGTTGGCAGCTACCTCGTAGTCTCCGCAGAATAGATATGAATAAGCAGCTGCGACAGCTCAACTGCTCTCTGGCACCTGTGAATCTTTACAAAAGTGCAGGGGAGTGGGGTGAGTATATTTCAACTCAATGAGTAACAATAATAAATAATAACTGAAGGTAAGAACTCATGTGCTATCACTTAGCAGTTCTAAGGCAACCCTCACAGGTGCGTCATCACTATAGTAGTACTCTAACCTCCAATCTACGTTTATCTCTACAAGATTCCACACTGAACCAACCCTCACTCGTACCCCTACGGTGTACGGCCATCTCAAAATATAAAGACACATACCTATGTCTATAATGTATAAGTAATTAGGTAGATAGTAGGATATGATTAAGTATAATGCTGCGGCGTGCAGCCCGCTCCAATACATATACCGTTGCGGCGCGCAGCCCGCTCCATTTAACGTCGACGGCACTCACTGGGGGTGTATACAGACTTCGGAGGGGCTCCCTAGGCCCAAGCACTATAATACCGCGGCGTGCAGCCCGATCCACACATGTATTACTGCGGCGTGCAGTCCGATCCAATATATATATATATATAGATATTTATATATTTATACTGCTGCGGCACGCAGCCCGATCCATAATATACACCAGTGCTCACTGAGAATGTGTGCAGACTCGGACTCCGAAGGGGCTCCTACAGCCCAAGCGCAATAATACTGCGGCGTGCAGTCCGTCCCACATGTATATTACATGTATATTACATGTATATTACTGCGGCGTGCAGTTCCGATCCAATATATATACTGCTGCGGCGTGCAGCCCGATCCAATATAGGTATATATATATAATACCTCATAATGGGTCCTCGACCCTATCCCGGTCAATATGTGCTTGGCCTCTCAGGCCAAATATAATATATCATAGTGGGTCCTGGATCCTGTCTCAGTCAATATAGACTTGGCCTTTCAGGCCCACTCAGCTAGAACAGGGAATTCCACCCTAGATAATCTCTCTCAATGTACACATCTAGTACGGGCTCATATTATGCTATACATCTAGAGCTACGGCTGAGTGTATGTTTCCAACATGATATAAGGTTCACCTAGCTCTATAGGTTCCCTAATGCTCTACAGATCGGCACAAGGCCCCAAACATGGCTATTAGCCCAATTGTGCGGTTATAATCTCAATAACAGTCATACAACACAGTATTCTATTAGTCGGGAAGGACTAAGTCCGAACCCCCAATCACAATGTCAACACGCCCGTCATAGAACGTGTGTCTCATCTCAATATAGCACTGTGAAGTGCTAGTACGGGGTTTCAGACCCTCAGTACATTGTTTACTACTACCACTCACCTCGAACCGGTAGAAGCTTCAATCCGCCTTGCGCTTGCCTCGCAAATCAATCTCCTCGGATGCCAAATCTGCTCAAAATCATAGAGAATGCATCAATATATGCTAATTTCACGCAATTCATTCGAAATAACCCAAATTATATCAAAACCCGCAAGTTGTCAAAACCCGACTTTTGGTACACTTGTCAAAAAATTACAAAAATCACATATTCGGAATCCTCATCTCGATGCGAGTCTAGGCATATAAAATTTACCAAAATCGGACTCCATTTGCCCACTCAAATCAGTGTTTTTCTTTAATTTAGGCCTAGGGCTCAAACCCACCTTTAATCTTCCATTTACAGGGATTTAACCAAGGATTTCATGTTAAAATGATGTAATTAAGCCACAAAACTTACCTCCAACGATAACCCGATGTTCTCCCAGCAATAACTCGCCCAAATCGCCCAATTCGCCTTCAAGAACCGAGCCCCAAATGTTTTGCAACTTATGAAATTTTAACCCTTCTGTTATTTTTAACACAGGCGCGATTTCCGCTTCTGCGGACCAAAATCCGCCTCTGCGAGGCCGCCTCTGCGACCAAATGGTCGCTTCTGCGAAAACACTCCTAGCCGCCCAGCTCCGCTTCTGCGGCCCAGGTCTCGCTCCTGCGAGACCGCTCCTGCGAATCCCCTTCCGCTCCTGCGAGCCTTACCGCTTCTGCGCATCAGAGTCCGCTCCTGCGGACTCGCTTAGGCGACAAGTCTTCCGCTTTTGCGGATCCTTCCATAACGAGCCCAGACCGCTTCTGCGATCTTTCCTTCCGCACCTGCGGTGCCGCCCTTGCGGACCAGGATCCGCCTCGGCGAACCCCGGCGCTTCTGCGCTCATTTTCAGCTCCTGCGGGCTCGCTCCTGCGCCCCCATTTCCGCAGGAGCGAAAACAACAGAACCAGAACTCTTCAAACCTGCAATTTCCATGTTTTTCTCCCGATTAACCATCCGAAAACACCCCGAGGCCCCCGGGACCTCATCCAAACACACCAACACATCTTAATACCTTATTCGAACTTGCTCCAATCCTCAAAACATGTCTAATAACATCAAAACCCATAATTCACATCGAATTCAAGCCTAAATTCCTTAAAACATTCCGAATTACAAAATCAATCAAAAACCCGACTAAACGACGTCCGAATGACCTGAAATTTTGCAGGCACATCCAAAATCACCTAACGGAGCTACTGCAACTGTCGGAATTCCATTCCGACCCCCGGATCAAAATCTCACGTACCGTTCGGATTTCGCCAAAATTCAACCTTAGCCAATTCAAGCCTATTTCTACACCGGGCCTCCAAATTCAATTCCGATCGCTCCCCTAAGTCACAAATCACCTCCCGGAACTAACCGAATCATCGAATTCGATTCCGAGCTCTCTAACTAAATAGTCAACTCCGGGTTGACTTTCCTTATTCAAGTTTCCTTCAAAAAGGTTATATGCATCATTTTCATTTCAATTCACTCCTAAATTCCCCGATAGACTCTAACACCGATATAAAAGCATGAATTATGTAATTACAACATAACGGGGTGGTAATTCCCGTGACGACGGGCCGGGTCGTCACAGCTATGAAGATGGAGGCGGTGGGTAAGGTTGAGCATGTTGGACAGAAAATTGTGGACCGGTTGGAGGATAATATGGTGGAGGTGGATTATATGGTACTGGTGGATATGGTTGGTATGGGCGAGGTTGATGATGATATGGGTTGGGGCCCCGGGACCAAGATCTAACTTCAATAACCGCCACTTCTTCCTTCGTCTTCTTACCAATCGACCCTCATGTTCTAGTTTGTTTTGCTTGGTTTGTAGCCTTGATGGCTGAGTAGCTCATAATCTTATTCGTTTTTAGACCTTCTTCCACAAAACTCCCCATCTTTACTACCTCGTTAAAGGTTTTTGCAATCACAGACACCAAATGCCCGTAGTATGTCGGCTCCAAAGCTTGTAAGAAACAATCTACCATTTCTCCTTTTTTATTGGTGGATCCACACGTGCCGCCTGTTCCCTCCACCTGAATCTATATTCTCGAAAGCTTTCTCCAGGTTTCTTCTCCATCTTGGTCAATGACAATCTATCAGGGATAATTTCCATATTATATTGGAAATGGTTGGGAAGAGGTTAGTGGAAGAGATCATCTTTCCGGGGTTGGATTCACCGAATGATTGAGCTAAATCATCCCAAATGAACCATCGGGTATGATCTTGACGAGTGTACCATTCCAATGCCGAGCCACTGAGGCTTTGACTGAAGTAAGCCATAAGTAGTTCATCCCTTCCTCCAGCTCCGCGCATTTTACTGCAGTATCCTCTCAGGTGGGCTACTGGATCACCGTGGCCATCATACATGTCAAATTTTGGCAACTTAAACCCGGCAGGTAGCTGTACCTCAGGAAACAAACATAAGTCTTTGTATTCCACACTAACATGGCCTCCCAGACCCTGCATATTGCGAAACGACTGCTCAAGGCTCTTCATTATTCTAGCCATCTCCTCTTGTTCAGGGTTTCTAGCAGGTTTCTCCTCCTCCGTCATGTCGATGAGTGGGGTGTAAGAATCATGTTGCCTAAAGGTGGGTTCTGGCGGGTAGTAATGATTATCCTGGACATGAAATACAGGTTCGCTAGAGGATTTATGTAAAGTGGCTGGTAGCGGTGCCACATACACAGGAGCGACCTGGGGCGGTGGTGGTGGAGCTTGTTTAGGCAGGGGTGGTGGTGCTTGTGATGTAGTGGCGTAATAGTGGGGGTAAGCAGGATATGTGGAGGATGAGTTCATGGTGGGTGGTTCTTGGTTTGGGTTCGAAGGAGGAATATATGAGGGGTTAGCTGGGTAAGAAGGTAAGGGTTGCTCCCTTTACCAAGCCTGGTACATCTCTGACATCTGCTGTTTCAATTTATACATCTCCTTATTCATGCTAGCCACGTCTATAACTTCTTCCTCTTGCACAGGATCCATAATTGTAGACTCAATTTCTTGTGTTACCGCCTTTGTCATGTCTTTAGAACGAGTGTTGTAGTTGTGATGTGCCAGAATGCGAGTTGCTAACTATTTTATCTGATACTCATCAATAACAAAAACTTGTTAATAGTTAGATCATAAGGGATAAAATATCACAGGCTTTAAAAACACAACTTTTGCCTAGTAATTATGCATCATCCCGGCATTATTTTTCTTTTTGATCCGCCAACTTTCTTTTTCCACTTTTTGTTTTTCATTATTTCATTGCTTTTGTTTATTTCTTTTTCTTCTTTTCCTTCTTTCTTTTTCTCTCTTTTTTTTCATTTTCGATTTTCGTTCCTATATGTTTGCCTATTGCTCGAGCAATTCGCATATATAAAAGAAAAATAATGGCAATTTCTTTTGAATTTTCATTGATATTCAAACATCGGTTACAAATGATGTTGTACTACAACTTTAAAAATGCAGAAAGAAAATACAAATACAAAAATGCATGCCCTATGAATACATTAAAGCTCCTAGTGCACGCGAGACATCGTTCGGTCTTACCGCAGGCCTATATGTTAATCCACTTTGGAGTTTGTCCAGGTCGGTCATTACTTGCTTCACAAAGATCATTGCTGCTGCGGTAAACATCGACTGAGACATATCCTCACATAGTTGGCATTTCCGCGTAATATATTGAGCAATATTGACAATTCTTTTCCCTGATGACCCCTTTTTCTTGAAGCAACCTGCTAATCTGTTCGGCACGAGCATCTAAGGTTGTTGGTTCTTCTTTTAAAGTTGTTGTAGCTCCAATTCTAACCGAGCCATGGGCATGTAGCAATGTTCTCTCTCTATATCAAATTTTTTGGTTTGTTTACTGCTTTTGACCTCGGCTGTAATAATCTTCTTCCTCAATCGGGCTACCTCAACATTATGTTCATCTTTTAACTGTCGAACCATCCGAGTTCTTTCTTTAGTGTTCTTGGCCAATTATTTTCGAACCCCAACTAATTCCTTCTAAGCTTTATCTTGATCAAAGCTATAGTCATTCACTTTGCGCCGTAGATATTCAATTAACTTTTCATCTCGGGCAAGTCGAACTGGGGTTTCGATAGTTGTTTTCATCTTTGCA
Organism: Nicotiana noctiflora; assembly: GCA_032618575.1. Taxonomy (NCBI): domain Eukaryota; kingdom Viridiplantae; phylum Streptophyta; class Magnoliopsida; order Solanales; family Solanaceae; genus Nicotiana; species Nicotiana noctiflora. The sequence continues at coordinate 65,611 of JASVEL010005105.1, read as the reverse complement.
ATCTGAACCTTCAAAGTTTCATTTTATTTTCTCAGCGGTTTCTTTTCACCCTCATCGGCTGCTGCTTGTAGGCTGCTTTCGAATTTGAGGTGCTGGAATTGTTTTTCCAACAAGCTGATTCTGGCTCGATATTCATTTTCCTTGGCCATCCAATCTTTTTATTCCTTAAACTGCTCGGCAAACTCTTGAATATGAGGTCTCTTCATCGGTCTCTCATGCTCAACATCTCTGCGGTACCATGCGGAATATCCCGGTGATACTTCTTCTCTAGCCCGGTCTCTCACACAAGTGTCTATTCTCAGGCATTGGCATTCATTCCATATTTGCCGAATTTTTGCTTCCGGGAATTGCCCATCAGGACTGATTTCTATTGCTTGAAGGCTGAGGTCCCCATCTTTCGGCACAACCTGATATCTTCCGAGTTGCCTTAATACCCAGTATAGCGTATAAGGTTGGATGCTCTTGAGACCCATTTACAGAAAATACGACCCTTCTGCTGGCATGTATATAACTTCGTTAAGGGGCAACCATCCATATGCCCAATCTATTTGGCTAGCAGTCAGTGATCGCAAATATGTGATCCAACCTTTTGATCCTTCTGGCAACTTGACTTCTTTTGTCCTCACATAGAATTCTTCAATACACGTCTTTTCAGACGATCCATAGCTTGAAAACTGAGGGTGGCGGCATAAATGCTCTATCATCCACATTTGGAGAAGTAAATTACACCCCTCGAAGAAATCTTGTCCTGCTTTGCAGGCTGTGAGAGAACGGAAGATATCGTCCACAATCATTGGTGCCAATGTACTATTGTCTTGCACAAGTAGAGTACTGGAAATTCCGGCGACTCTAATGTCAATATTTCCATCTTTCCTCGGGAATATGATCAATCCCAAAAAGGCTACCATAAAGGAGAAACGCCTGTGTTCCTCCCACTTAGCCTGGTTCACTTTGCTGCAGAGTTTATTTGTTGGATCATTGAATCCTCCAACGTGGCCATATCTGCGGTATATAAAGCTCATAGTGCATAACCCGTGAACCAAGTCTTCATTGTGAACATTCTGGCAATCTTTAAGGAGTCGAGGAATCTATGCACTGTAATAGCCTTGGAGTCATCGGATATTTGTCTTTTAGGGGAACCTCGCCTTTCCCGATGTAGTTAGCAATTTCCTCCAAGGTCGGAGTGAGCTCAAAATCTGAGAAGTGGAGCACGTTGTGTGCGGGATCCCAGCAAGCAACTAGAGCCCGGATACTATCACCTCGAGGTATTATGTTCAGCAGCCCAGTAAGATCTTTTAGATATTTGTTAACCCAATCCTGTCCTTCTTGGCATAGATCATTCCACCATAATCGCAACTCCAAAGGGATTTTGTTCATTAGTGCAAAGGGTTCATTTTGTATTGTGCTCATCCTGCACATTTATTAAAGGTAATTTATTCAAAAAGGAAAAAATATTTCAAAGACAATTTTTCATTATTTCGAAAGAGTTATCCTTTCCAAATTTCATTTGAAAATTTCAAGGCTATTATTTAAAAAAAAAAATGACTTCAAAGCGGCCATTTTTGCACAAACAGCCTTCCGGCGTCCTTTCGAAACATTCGGCTATTTTAGAAAATAGCATCGCTTTGATTTATTGAGAACTAAAATTCGATATTTTTGGTTATTTTTTGAAAGGGGTGGTTGGACCCATCACGGGTTGCCTACGTATCTCGCCTAGTGATGAGAATCAAACCTGCGTAGTTCGGTCAAATTGTTTTACGACCAATTATTTCAAAAATTGTTCCACCTATTTTCAAACTTTTGACAGCGTTTCGTCAATATTTTGATATTTTTCTATTCTAAAATTTTCTCTCTTTTTGTTTTTAGGAATTTAGCCGGTCAGCATAATAATCCAGGACAAATAAATGCAATATATAATATGCTCGGTCTTTGATTTCCGGGTCACCTGTCCTAGACGGACCCAACCCTTGTGTTGAGTCCCCTAAGTCAGATATGATGCAAATAAACAACCTAAATCTAGGCTCAATATCCTAATTTTTTCATGGTACTAGACTGTGTACCTGAGTGGACAACTCGCATCGAAGAGGGGGCTACGTACCGGAGAACCGCGGGATCGTCCGACTTTGTAACTTTTCCGGCCTCTATTTTCTTATTGGGTACCGACTTAACAGAAAGGGGAGTCTCAACTAGTAAGCACATCCCCGGAGGTAAGAAGAAAAGGGTTTTCGGCACAATTTTATATATACAATTCATGTAATATCAAAGCGGTAAATATGTAGCACATTGATCAAAACATATAATGAAATCAAATAATATCAAAACAATAATTTAATCGAGCTCGAATTCTTAAACCCTGAACCGAAGTTCTGGGTTTCTTATCCCCAGCAGTCACCAGAGCTGTCACTACTCCCTTTTTACTACTTTTTTAGATAAAGTATACCCCGCTATTTACTAATATACCCCAAGAAAGGATATAATAATAACAACAGGGAAGAAGTTTTTCCACTTTAAGTACAATCGGAACGGGATTTATTTAAATTTCAAAGTTGCCACTTGGGAAGATAATGGTGTCCCAAGTCACCGGTTTAATCCCGAATCCGAGGAAATATGACTCTGTTTTAACAGTCCGCAAAACTAGAAATCTGGATAAGGAATTCTGTTAACCCGGGAGAAGGTGTTAGGCACTCCCGGATTCCGTGGTTCTAGCACGGTCGCTCAACTGCTCTATTTGTCTTATTTGATTTCTTTATATGTTTTTACAGATGTTTTCAATGTCCCACTTTGTTATTTTTTAAAGGCTTGCAACGTCACGAAAACGTATTTCGAGTCACACCGCAACCAATACGCCTGTGACTTTAAATGCATTCCAGCTTCGCCGAGATTTGAGATTTGGGTCACATAAATGTGCACCCATATTAAGAATGTAATTTTAAATCGTGCCTATAACGTCTACGTCTTATTAACTTTAGGAAAGACCGTGAAATTCGCTAAACGGTCCTCCTGAGTCTAACAGTTTATATTGAAATATATTTGGGGCCCCCATATATTTTCATCTTCAAGACGAGGCTCATCCCTTATTTTTTAAAAGTCCAAACTTAATCGTATACTATGTTTTTCTATTCTGTTTTTTCCTTCCTAGTTTGCATATTATTTTTGTGTTATTTCAAATTATGATATCAGGGTGCAGGCCATTTATTTATTACTGGGCCTGGACTTTGGACTACTTTAACAGTCCTCATTGGAACAGACGGGCATCTGTAGCCCAGAATGTACCATTATTGCTACTTGAGATTGCAGGTATTCTATTAATCAGATCTGGGCTTTTATACACAACTAGGCCCAGACTATATAAACAGAAACGAACAGCACTTAAACAATTGTTGTTCAGCATCATTATTACTTAATAATTTCTCAGACGATATCAAATAACATTTTGATCACTACTAATTTCCAAACGCAACAGTTAATTAAACTTGTACACAACAATTTATATTAGTGTTATTATACTACATGGCAGGTTCTGATATTCAAGTAACTATTTGTGATACTAGCTTACAAGATTATTTGTCACTTATTTTACTAAATGAAAACAGTATTGTAATGTTGACTAAACATGCTTGAGTTGATAACATTTACAAACGTATAAAAAGCAAATTTGTATATTAATCAAATTGAAGGTAAGCGATAATACAATCTAAACTACTCGACTACTTATCCCATTTAGATTAAATCGATCCTGATTTAGATCTTTAACTATCAATAAGTATCCAGATTCTAATTCATATGTTCAATTTCGGAATTATATCTACTTATCTAAGTGTATTAGTTTCGCATTAACTTGTTTTAGTTTTGTTTTAGGTTTTAACTATATTTAGTTACTGATTTACGTTTAACTACTATACTAGCTCTTCTACTCTAATCCAGATCAAATTCATGTAGCTGTTAGTTATTACAATCATTCCTGATAAATTACAAAGGAATCTACAAATTAGCTACAGCTAAAATAGAAGAAACACAAATGGCATTATCAAAATAATCAGGCTTCATTTCTTTATCAAAATCTCGATTACATTCTCCAGAAAATATATGTGTACCTGATTTAAAATAATTCTATAAGTCTAGGGCTTTGGAGAAGAATAATAATCATCTAATAATAGCAGCAGAACAGCAACAGCAATGAGATAGGTCAATCACAATAGAGCAACTAACAGAATCCCAAAAATAGAAATCCAGCAGATCAACAAAGCAGAATAAAGGAGTTTAAGCAAAAGTCCAAATGAATTGAAGAATAGTAGACTTAGCAGGATTCCCAAATTAACACCCAAGTTAATCAGCTAAGAGTTATAGTATATGGAACCCTTTTTCAATTTGAAAATCTGGACCTAGGTTGTGACCTCTATTTCTAAATTTTTCAGAGCTGAACCCTTCTTTCAGGCTTACTAGAAGCCTATTTATAGACTGATTTTGGGGGAAATTAGGGGAAAATTCAAATAAGTTAATTTCATTCCCCTCCCCTTATTCTTTTCAATTATTTACAGTTTAGTTTATTAAGTGTATGTCGAAATGCCTTAGAGCCCTTGCTAGAAGGTTCTACGCAATTCTATAATATTCTATTAGGTGTATTTTACTCAGTTACCCTCACTTGCTAAGGTTTGTTACAGGAATGACTTTTAATTATGCCCAGTTTGTCCTTTGTTTTATAGGTATTTACAGAAATACTAGGCACTAAAGTCATTTTTAGCCTTATAGGCTCTATTAAATCTTCAGAAATGCCATTTACTGTTCCTATTATACCCTCATTATTTATTTCAAATTACCCGACCTCTAAGGTCTGGCAGAGCTATGGTTATGAATTATTTAATTAGTAACCACTACTTATAGATGTTTTAAGACTTAGCCAATTCTAGACCCCAAACCCCTTTCATATTTAGCCAACATTTATCAGACCCAGTCCATTATTTAACACGTAGCCTTTTAGTAGAAGTATGGTCATTCAATCAAAAGAGATAACATCTTAACGACCACATACTTATAAGCATAGTCAAACATAGGTAGTTTTTCAGAAACATCCACTAAATAGAAATACAATTAAGTAATGAGTATAACCACTCAACAATAGAAATAGCCACGTACTTAACTTCCAGAAATAACCCAAGAACCTTTGCACTCATAACCCAAATCACAAGAGCATCCAAAGATTCAGAATGGACTCACAAATGAATCAGGTTATAAATATAGCCAGTTTTATGTTATTTTGCACATATAGCCTTAATCGCAAATTAACTTTCAATCAATCAGAACCCAGAGGAGAAGTTTGATAATGGTTGAATTCAAACTAATCAAAACTCAATTTTAGACAGAGCATGATGAACAAACACATAAACAGGCTTATTTACTCATGATTCATGCGTGATAAACATTAAAAACCTAAGAACACTTAGGCAGACTTAGGCATGTGCAAGATTCACACAAACAGAGATGGATTATTATTCTTCAAACATGCCGGAGAAATAGGCTCATAAGAATATCATAGACATGCCAAGAAAACATTCTCAGAATCAGTAAACAAGAAAAAAATAGAAACAGAGATAGTAAAACTTAGCTTTTTAGGCTTTTTCCTTTTCCTTTTTTTTTCCTTGCAAGATTCACACAAACAGACGTTTAGTCTTCTGACTGTTAGACTTCTCAGATAAGGCTGTGGGTTAAATTTTTGGTGTATGTAGGATGGTCTAGGGGCTTGGTATAGTGGTTTTGAGGTAGGGTTATTTTGGGTGCTCGTCGGTGTAGGGTTCCGGCGAGTCTTTTTCTTATATTCGAGGAGTTCCAGTGTTATTCGAGACTAGCCACCTAGATGGGGTGATAGATCACCTCAAGGTGGTCCTAAGGTGTTAGTCTCAAAGGCTGGTTCATAGTTGGTGAGGTCACTGGCTAGGGTTCCGGCGACCGGAGTTTCAAGAAGAAGGGGGTCTTTGGTTTGGTGCGTTTTTATGGTGGTTGCAGGGTTTGTGGGAAGGGGTTAGATGTTTTATGGCTCGCCTGAGCCGGAGAAGGCGGCTGTGACAGGTTGTCCAGCCAGTCTCCATGGGAGACCAAGGAGGAAGAGAAGATCTCTGAGAGGCAGCTAGGGTTATACAGATTGTATATGTGTGTGTGTGTAATGATATTGAACGAGAGATGAGATTATTTATACCCATCACGTCTCGTGGAATCTTGGCCCTTGGATTAACCAAGATCAACAGCCAGGATCATTTGCCTCAAAACAGCAACGTTTGGTTAAATGAAAGGCTTGCTTATGCTTGAACGGCTATGATTGTTTCATTATACTACGTCGTTTGATTTTTAATGAGACTTAGTGTCATCCGTTTGATCAATTGCTTTGAACGTCCAGGATTGATTTTAAACACGGCGTTGTTTTAACTCATAATGAACCGCTTCATTTGATCTGTTGGATTCATTTCATCAATGGTTGAGATTCATATGGCTTATACGGCGTCGTTTGGCCACGAGCCTAGGCAGACCAGGCTTGTCTTTTGGGCCTGGAGTGCTTGGGCCTAATATATGTATGTATTTCTTTATTTACGTAGCTCAAATATTGTATTTTACATTTTTAGCTTGCATTTTAATTATTTCTTGTATTTTCTTTTTGTATTTTATATTTCTCTTTTTATATCAGTTTTCAATTGTTATATTTCTTTTATTTTCTATTTTTTCCTGATTTTTCCTTAATTTTCTGATATTTTTGCCATTTTTCTTCTATTTTCCGGTATTTTTGTATTTTGTTGATTTTTTTTTAGAATTTTCATATTTTTTATGGTATTTTCTAATTGATTCCTTTTGTAATTTTAATTTCCACTTTATTTTTTAAAGCTAACACATAAGTATTTCAATTAAATCACAGAATTGCACACCAAAAACTATTTTTGTATTATTTATATATTTATATTGGAATTTAATTGCTCAGGGAAAAAATCACGTGCTCACAGCTGCCATGATTGAAAAATTGGTTTCTTCGTGGAGAGATTTCAATAACTATCTGAAGCACAAACGCAAAGAAATGAAGTTGGAAGATCTTGTGATATGTCTAAAGATCGGGGAAGACAACAAAACAACTGAGAAAAAGTCTCGTGGAAATTCTACGATCATGGGAGTTAATATTCTTGAAAAGACTGCTCCAAAAAGTAATAAGAGGAAGAGGTCTTCTAGACAAACTAAGGAGTAGAACAAAAAGAAATTCAAAGACAGCTGCTATAATTGTGAAAAAGCCAGTCACAAAAGCCCAGATTGTCGTCTCCTGAAAAAGGATAAGAAGAAGGGATAAGCCAACATAGTGGAGAAGAACAATGCGATTGATAATCTTTGCGCAATGCTTTCGGAATGCAATTTAGTGGGAAATCCGAAAGAATGGTGGATTGACTCTGGAGCCACTCTACATGTTTGTGCTGTCAAATAAGCATTTGCGACTTACTCTACTACTGGTTCGGAAGAAGAAATTTCCATGAAAAATAATGCAACAACCAAGATTGAAGGTTATGAGAAGATATTCCTCAAGATGACTTCTGACAAGGTGTTAACGCTCAACAATGTTCTTCATGTTCCTACTATTAGGAAAAATTTAGTTTCTACTTCTTTACTTGTAAAGATCTTTACTTGTAAAGAATGGATTCAAATGTGTATTTGTTTATGATAAAGTTTTTGTAAGCAAGAACGAAATGTATGTTGGAAAAGGCTACCCCACGGAGGGACTATTCAAAATCAATGTAATGGTTGTTGACAGTATGAATAAAATTTCAGCTTCTTCTTATTTATTGGAGTCAAATGATTTATGGCATATTCCTTTAGGACATGTCAATTATAAAACCTTGCGAAAAATAATTAATTTAGAAATATTGCCTAAATTCGAGTGTAATAAATCGAAATGTTAAATATGTGTTGAATCTAAGTTTGTAAAACATCCTTATAAGTCTGTTGAAAGGAATTCAAATCCTTTAGACTTAATTCATACTGACATTTGCGATATGAAGTCGACACCATCTCGAGGTGGAAAAAAGTATTTTATTACTTTTATTGATGATTGCACTAGATATTGTTATGTTTATTTGCTTAATAGTAAGGATAAAGCAATTGAAGCATTTAAGCAATACAAGAATGAAGTAGAAAATCAATTAAATAAAAAAATCAAAATGATTAGAAGTGATCGAGGTGGAGAATATGAATCCCCGTTTGCAAAAATATGTTCGGAATATGGAATTATCCATCAAACTACTGCGCCTTACGCACCTCAATTCAACGGAATTGCAGAAAGGAAAATTCGGATATTAAAAGAAATGATGAATTCTTTATTAATAAGTTTCGGATTACCGTAGAGTTTGTGGGAGGAAGTTATCCTTACAGCTAACCGAATACTCAACAGAGTACCCCACAACAAAACGCAATATATTCCATATGAAAAATGAAAAGGAAGAAAACCCAACTTGAAATATTTCAAAGTGTGGGGGTGTCCAGCAAAGGTACATGTTCCTTTACCTAAAAGGGTTAAAATTGGACCAAAATAGTAGATTATGTTTTCATTGGATATGCTACAAATAGTAAAGCATGTCAATTTTTTATTCATAAATATGATAATCCCGAGATTCATGTTAATACAGTAATGGAATCAGATAATGTTGAATTCTTTGAAAGCATCTATCCGTATAAAACTGAAAGTGAGTCGTTAAGTAAAAAACTTAAACGACCTCGGAAAGAACCAAAGGAAAATACTCCAAGTATAGAAGATCCAAGGCGTAGCAAACGTCAAAGAACATCTACGTCCTTTCGACTAGATTTTGTGACATTCTTGCCTGAAAATGAGCCTCAAACTTTTAAAGCAGCTATGTCGTCTTCTAATTCAGCATTTTGGAAAGAGACAGTCAATAGTGAGATTCAATCAATTTTGGATAATCATACATGGTAATTGGTTGATCTTCCTCCAGGAAATAAGCCTTTAGTTCGAAATGGATCTTTAAATGAAAAATTAAAGCTGATGGCACTATTGACAAATATAAGGCAAGACTTGTTGTCAAATGTTATAGACAAAAGGAAGGCCTTGATTACTTTGACACTTACTTGCCAGTAACGAGGATAACATCTATTAGAGTGTTAGTGGCACTAGCGGTTGTGTATGGTCTTGAAATCCATCAAATGGATGTCAAAGAAGCTTTCCTAAATGGAGAATTTGAGGAAGAAATTTACATGGAACTGTGAGCACGTAATTTTTACCCTACACATGAGTTATTCCCATAAAATTCAAATAAAAAAATTTTCCTTCTTTTTTATAATTTGTGTGAATTTTGTGTTAATTGTTTGCATGTTATTAGTGTTTGATAAATAAAAAAATACAAAAAATGCATTTAGAAATTAAATTCTCATGTAGTAGATATTAATTCATTTTTAACAAATTAAAGAAAATCAAAAAAATAACATTTGTTTGCTTTAAATTGAAATATTACCAAAAAAAAGAAGGTAATTAGTTTAACAATTTTTAATAAAGTCTAAAATTAAATACAAAATACAAAAAATACAAAAATATAAAAGAAAATTAAAATACAACAAAATACCAAAAATACAAAGAGAATAAAATACAAAATACAAAAATTATAATAAAGAAAATACAAGGGAAACAAAGAATAGAAGAAATTGGGCCAAAATTAAGATATCCATGCTGCCAGCCCCAAAATCCTAGCCCAAATGCCTTCAGATCAGACGCCCAGGCCCAAATGTTAATTACCCGGCCCCAGCCCAGTCCTGTACAAGAAACGATGCGGTTTTGGCATCTTTTAATCTCAACCATAGATTCATCCTAATCCAACGGCCAGAAAGAGTTGCTTCATTTTAAAAGAAAACATTACAAATTAAAAGGTTAAAGAAAATAACCCTAAAAAAACAACCCCTTCGTCTCTCTCCCCATCTAAGCCGCCTCAACCCCCCCATCACTGTAACAGTGGCCGCCGCTAGGGTTCCGCCACCTACGGCGGCGGCCGGCCTTATTTCTCAACAAAGATAACACCAAAATACTCCCCTCATCCTCCTCGTCCCAGTACCTCTACCCATTGTCTTCAAAACCCATCGCAACCCCTCAAAATATCGAACCCTAGTTGCGCCGCCACCACCACCCACGGCGGCGCCACCACCCAAAATTGACCAAATCAACATCCCAGTCTCTCTTTCACCTCCCCAAGGTTTAGAAGCTGCTGGATTTTCAAGATTAAAAGAGTTTGCTTCATGAATTTCAAGAAATCTGGCGGAAAAGAAAGAATCGAGAAAAGCCATCAAAAAATGAAGAAAACGAAGAAAAAACAGAAGAAAAAAGGAAAAGAACAAGAAAAATAGAATAAAAGAATAACAGAAAAAAGCTAAGTTGTTCTTTTAATTTTTCTTATGCATGTTTTGATTTCTGTCAAACAAAGTATGTTTCTTCTCATCTATTTTCTGTTAATTTTTAGAATAAATACACTATGAATCTGTTTCTTGTTAATATTAATGTGTCGAGGATTAGTCGATTAAATGCGTTGATTGATTTTATGGTGTTGTTCTGTTTTTAAGACTGGAATATACTAGATTTAGATTTCTATTCTTGAATAACTAGATTAGTTTTTCCGATTAATTGTAGTCGACTTTGTTAAATAGTATTAACTGGAACAATAGGAATTAATGATGTTGGTGAATCTGTTTTTGACAGTATTTTGATCTTGTTTTGAAAAGATCAGTAGACTCAGCTTGATTAATTGATGATTAGTGGAATTGTTTTGGTAATTTGTTTAAGTTCAGTGAGTTCGATATTGATTAACACTTAGGAAGTATTGGTTATAGCTGTAATTAGTGATTTAGTTCGATTATAAGATTCGCCCTTAGACAATTTTAGATTCAAGTAGGTCGATAGTTGAAATCACACGATTCGTATCCACCTAAGGAGTTTACTTGATAGATTCAATTGCGATTAGTTATTTTGGTTAACACGATTCAACCATCTATCAAATTGTTCCCCGAGTCTTGTTAATTGAATAATTGATCAAAAGTGGCTATGTTTGTAAGACTGCCTAGGGTGGTTATTGATGTAATGTGAATTTGATTAATTGAACTAATTTTGAATTTTGATTAGTTAAAATGGCTAATTGGTTAATTGAACTATAGTCACTTAATTGTGGCTATTTGATAAATACAAATCTATAAATTGGTTAAAATAAGAATAAAATGCAGAATTTTGAAATGTAATAAACCTTAAGAAGTAGGGGTAAATTGGGAAAAGGAAATTGGTATAATTGTAATAAGATTAAAAGAGAAGGGGTACAATTGGGATAAGAAATGATAAAATTGTTATAAATATAGAGGATTAAGGACAGTTTGGGTATAAAAAAGGGTAGAATTAGTAGTTCTCTTAAATAAGTAGGGGTACAATAGGTATTACAATGAATTGGAACATAGTAGAACCTTCTAGATGAGGTTTTAGTGTAACTTTTAATAGAATAAGTGCAGTAATCTGCCTAAATAACTAGAAATTAGAGGATTTACATTGAGATAATTTAAATTTGAATTTCCCTCCTATTTGGGTCTATAAATAGACATAAAATCTGCAGAATAAGGACCTTCTTTTTGAACCTTGAGATTTTTTTAGATTTTAGAATCTGAAAAATCAGAAAAATCCCACAAAAACAATCTGTTAAATTTTAGATCTGAAATTAACACCTTCAGATCATTTTCTTCTCTTTTATCTTCAAATACATATCAAAAATCCAAAAACAATAAGAGAATCCATCACAAATCAGTAGAAAGCTGTTATTCCAGTAATTTGAATGTGAATTCTGGTTTTGAAACAACTTGAAGTTCTGTAAATTGCTTCCTGGATTGCTGTTGATCTCTTTGCTGAAATTTGAATACTGAATTGCTGTTGCTGTGACTGCTATTGCTGGAACTGTTTGCTAAATCTTGTGTTGCTGTTGTTTGTCAATTAGATCTAATGGATTTATTCAACTTTTCAGGCACACATTTGTAATCTCAAGCTTATGGAAATAAATTGAAGTGCTAACTCTTTTCTCTTATTGATTTCTTTTAGTTTTACTTATTTTTTTCGTTTGTAAATTTGCCATTGATTTAAGAAGTTTGTTATGAATATTAGATTGCTTGACAATTGTAATTAAGAATTGGACTGTTAAGCTAGTCGAATTACCTTAATTTTTGCTTAGTTATGGATTCAGAGTTTTGTAACAGTTAGATAATTTTTGACAAACAATAGATCATTTACCAAACAGGGATTTTATTGTATTTTGAATTAATAGGTCTAGTTAATTCGACTGCCTGAATAATTAGCAGTTATAGTGTTAGTTTCAGTTTGTGCTTACGCCAGTGTAATCGATTGTAGAGCCACACTTAGGAATGAATTTATAAAAAATAATAATTCTGTTTCTTTGTCTCAATGTAAATATCTTATATAAGACATTTAATGTTTAGATATATTGTTTTAATTGGTGTTGATAGGATGCGGAAATCATAATTAGAAAGAATGCAATCTATTTTGCCTAGAATCAATTTCAGAGTCGTTTATATCAAATTGAAAAATGAATATGTCATATTTTATATCATAGTTAGGATATTATATCATAGTCGTTTATATCATAGTATAAGAATCTGTCTATAATGTCAATTCTACATTGAAAAACAGTTAAGCTTGTTTGGATTTAATTTGACACATAGCAAATCAATTCATGTATTGGGCTTCAACATGCTGAAAACGGCCCAAATCTGGAACAGACGGTCCAGTTCATCCCCTTGGACTTTCAATTATAAGGTGTAAACTCCATTTCAATGTAAAAAACCAATAGACGAGCAATTGAATTTATTTCTCTTTCGAATAATCAATGAATAAATATTGTAGTCATTCTTAAGCTGACTTTTAAATAAAAGTGAGATGAGCCTCGCCACACTAAATACACAATTGCGGGGCCCTCAATTAATTATTATAAAAATTCTAGACTCGGAAGAACCATTTAGCAAATTTCACGGTCTTTCCCGAAGTTAACAAAGACGGAGAATCTTTAGGCACGACTTTAATAAAATTACTTTCCTAAATACGGGTGCGCATTTATGTGACCCAAATCTTATTCTCGGCGAAACTGAAACGCATTAAAGTCACAGGCGTACTGGTTGCGGTGTGACTCGAAATGTGTTTTCGTGACGTCGCAGTTCTTCCAAAATTGAAAAGCGGAACATAAAAACACATAATTGAAATATATAAAGAAATCAGATAAAAACAAAAATCGCAGTTGAGCGACCGTGCTAAAACCACGGAATCCGGGAGTGCCTAACACCTTCTCCCGGGTTAACAAAATTTCTTATCCAGGTTTCTAGTTTCGCAGACTATATTACAGAGTCATAAATTTCCTCGGTTCGGGATCAAACAGGTGACTTGGGACACCATTGTTTTCCCAAGTGGCGACTCTAAAAAATTAAATAAATTGATCCCGTTCCGACTGTCCTTTAAGTGGAAAAACTCCTTTCCTGATTATTATTATATCCCTTCCGGGGTGTAGTAGTAAACAGCGGCACATTACGTTATGTGAAAAAAGGGGAGGTGTGACAGCTCTGAGAGTTTTTTGGTTCCTGGTAAAGAAAAGAAAGTGTGCAAACATGTTAAGTCGCTTTATGGACTTAAACAAACACTCAAACAATAGCATGCAAATTTTGACCAAATAATGTTAGCAAATGGATTTAAAATCAACGAGTGTGATAAATGTGTTTACATATACTCCAGGTCATGAAGTCATTGTTTGTTTATATGTTGATGACATGTTGATAATAAGCAAAAGTATGGCATATATAAATGCTACAAAACGCATGTTGGCTAGCAAATTCGACATGAAAGACTTATGAGTTGCTGATATGATCTTAGGAATCAGAATTCGTAAGAATTCACAAGGTCTAGCATTATTAGAGTCTCACTACATCGAAAAGGTACTTGACAAGTTCAAGTATTTGAATTTCAAAATTGCCAAAAGTCCAATTGACGCGAGTTATGCACTTCAAAAGAATGAAGGTGAAAGTGACTCACAACTGGACTATGCAAGAATATTGGGAAGTTTGATGTATATCATGAATTTTACGCGACCAGATATAGCATGTGCTATTAGCAAACTGAATCAGTTTACAAGTAACTCAATCAAATACATTGGATGGCAATGAAACGAGTTTTGGGATATATGAAACATACCCAAAATTATGCTTTTTGCATTATAATAAATATCATTCCGTGATCGCGGGATATAGTGATACAAATTAGATCACCGGATCATCTGAAGTTAAATCCACGAGTGGATATATTTTCACAATTGGGGGTGGAACAGTATCTTGGAAATCATCCAAACAAACGCGCATCGCTCGTTCTATAATGAAATCTAAATTCATAGCTTTTGATAAGGCCGGTGAGGAAACTGAATGGCTCCGGAAATTTTTGGAAGATATTCCATTTTGGCTCAAACCTTTGGCACCTATATGTATACATTGTGACAGTCAAGCGACAATATGTAGGGCAGAGAGCATTACGTATGATGGAAAATCTCGTCATATCCGACAGAGATACAATACCATTAGACAACTACTCTCTAGTGGTGTTATCACAATTGACTACATAAAGTCAAGAGATAACATGTCAGATCCACTGATAAAAGGCCTATCTAGAGAGGCAGTTGAAAGATCATCAAAGGGAATAGGGTTAAAGGCCTAGGACAAGTCATCGTGACGGTAACTCTACCTAGCAGACTGGAGATCCAAGAGCTAGGTTTAAATATATCAAACAAAGTTGTGAATGACGGTTCAACATTGTCAACTAACTCAACCAATTATCGTGATGAAGATAATGTTCAAAAACGAGGTAAAGCATTAAGGCTTTTTTGATGAGTCAATAAAGCTTAATTTTTTTAATGATTTGCTAAGTCTGGCAGGATATGACTAGATAGTGTGTCTTTTGGATTACACGTTTAGGAATCACCTATGTGGGTGTGAAGTGTAAGCCGCTTCAAGGTGAATGAAAGTAAATGCCCATTCTCTAAGCACTCATGAAACCATGCGGTGTTCATGGCTGAAATGAACACAACCGTGGGAACCATGGATGGTTAAGGACTGATTGTGTGACTTATGTTGTCTAGGTATATAACAAAGCTCGATGATTCAAAGATATCAAATCTACATTGACCGAGTATATCCGATATAAGTTCACTACGAAAAATTCAAAGGGAAACTACTTATCTAGATGCAATCAATTCTTATTTATAAATCATACACACGTTCGTGCATTCCTTTAAGTTTATAGCCATTTCCCATTAATGTGAGAGATTGTTGAGTTTGTTATTTAATAAATAATAACAAAAGAGGTGTGAATAGAAAATGGTAGGAAAAGAAATGGAGGGATAACCCGCGACCCGGTCCGGTCTAGCCCATTTTCTTTCCCGGATTAATTTAAATTTATTTTAAATTTCCCGCAAAAAATATTCCAACAACCATGACTATTCTGAAAGGTTGCAAGCCACTTCAGAGGGTCACACATGTTCCAACAGCCATGCCTATTCTGAAAGGTTGCAAACCTCTTTAGAGGGTCACACTGTTCCAACAGTCATGACTATTCTAAAATGTTGCAAGCCTCTTTAGAAACATCACCTAGTTGGCTATAAATAGACTTTCAAATCTCAGAATATTTACTTACAATTTTTTTTGATTATCTTCTTCTTATGCACTAAAATTCCAGTGTGTTTTACTGTCATCGGGTGTTTTGCTTATCATCGACGCTTTTAATACCAACACTCCGGTGAGTTAAATCGTTCTTGTAACGACCCAGCCTGTCGTTACGGGAATTACCACCCCGTTACCTTGCAATTATATATCTTATGCTTTTATAACAGTATTAGAGTATATCGGGTGAGTTAGTAGTGAATTGGATTGAAAATGAAACAAAAAAGCATGTTTGAAGA
The DNA here is from genome assembly GCA_032618575.1 of Nicotiana noctiflora. Classification (NCBI taxonomy): domain Eukaryota; kingdom Viridiplantae; phylum Streptophyta; class Magnoliopsida; order Solanales; family Solanaceae; genus Nicotiana; species Nicotiana noctiflora. The sequence continues at coordinate 49,622 of JASVEL010005105.1, read as the reverse complement.
AAGCTTGAATATGGAAAGTCAACCAAGAGTTGACTATTGAGTTAGAGTGCTCGGAACCGGATTCTGGTGATTCGACTAGTTCCGGGGGATCATTTATGACTTAGGAGAACAATCGGAATTGAATTCGGAGGTCCGGTGTAGTTTTAGGCTTGAATTGGCGAAGGTTGATTTTTGGCGAAAACCGGATGGTAGGTGGTATTTTGATCCGGGGGTCGGAATGGAATTCCGACAATTCCTGTAGCTTCGTTATGTGATTTTGGATATGTCTGCAAATTTTGAGGTCATTCGGACATCGTTTGATCGGGTTTTGGATTGAATGTTAGTTTTGAAAGTTTTGAAGAAACTTAGGCTTGAATTCGTGAGTAAATGGAGATTTTGATGTTTAGTATGGTGTTTTTATGATTGGAACAAGTCCGTATCATGTTTTGGAGCATGTTGGTGGTTTTCGTTGGGGTCCCGGGGGCCTCGGGATGGATTCGGACCATCAACCGGGCATTTAGAACTTGGAAAAATTCTGCAGAAAATTGCAGTCAGCAGTTGCTCTATGCGATCGCATAGAGATGATTGCGATCGCATAGAAGAGTGGAAGGGGGCGTGAAGTTTACTCTATGCGATCGCGTGGAGGGCATTGCGATCGCATAGTATCCGGAATTTGTGCAGTGTGATCGCGGAGGCTCGATTGCGATCGCGGAGGGTAGGAATGCGAAGCTATGCGATCGCATGGCTAGGCCTTGCGATCGCATAGAACAAATTGGAAGCCTGAGAAAATTACTCTATGCGATCGCACTAAGGGGCCTGCGATCACATAGAACAAAAGTCTCTGGCAGTGAATTTAATCACAGAACAGAGAGTTACGGGTTCATTAACCCAAAACTCAATTTTGAGCCCTAGAGAGAAGAAAACTCGAGGAGATCACCGAGAAGTCATCGGGTATTCGTCGGAGGTAAGATTCTTGACTCAAAAACATCATTTTATGGTAGTATTAACATCAATCTTCATGAAATTGGGTTGAAATCTTGAAGAAATGTGGCCTAGATATTGAAAACGGGATTTTTGGATTTGGAAGGCCATTTGAACTCCGATTTCGATAAATTTTATATGCACGAACTCGTGGCGAGATGAGGGTCGCGTTGGTACTAATTTCGGAATTTTCCGAGCAGTGGGGCCTGGGGTCGGGTTTTACCAACTTAGTGTAATTATGCGAATTTTATATAAATTGAAGTGGGTTATGATTCTTTGACCCGTAATTGGCATAATTATTGTTATTTGACTAGATTCTACACACGAGGCAACGAAATTCAAAGGAAAAGGCATCGCGGACGAGTCTACGACTGGCTAGAGCTGAGTAGTTTGTGTATATGGTAGCCTGAGGGTTCGAAACCTCACTTACCTCAACCTCGATACAAATTGTGAGCACGTGATTTTTGCCTTACCTGAGAAGTACTCCCAGAAAATTCAAAATAAAAATAGTTTCGTGTTAGGCATGATTTTTGTGATTTTGTGTTATTTTATCTTAAATTTACATTTTTTGTGTGCATGTTTATTAATAAAAGACAAAAAATATACATTAGGTTTTGCATTTTTATGTGATTTACATTTTTTAAGTGATATGTAGTTATGTGGGTTAATTGTAGTAAAAAATAGTTGTGTTATAGGTTAGTATATATATATATATATATATATATATATATATATATATATATATATATATATATATATATATATATATATATATATATATATATATATATATATATATATATATATACATACATATACATATAATACATCATAAAGAGCAGAATTGGGCCATGGCTTAGTCTAAACAAACAGGCCCAAACGAATCACCTCTGATCCAGCCCAACCCGTCCTCGATCGTGGCCGTTCGTTTCAAATTGATCCTAGGGCCACGATCTCTCTTATCAACCCGTTCAAGAAGCAGTGATCTAGGCCGTTCAATTCAGGGGATCCAACGGCCAGTGCTTCATCCCCCAACCCGTTGAGCAACCCGACCCAATCAACCCCAGACAACCCGGCTCCCATAGCGACCAAACGGTATCGTTTGGATTAATGAAACGATCCAGGCCGTTGATCTCATTTGATCAAACGGCCAGGATTAGATCCCAGCCCCACCATATATACTAAAAAACCTACCCAGCCCCCCCCTTAGCCGGACCCCTCCTCTATCGTCTCTCTCAGAGACAAGCCAAGCCCCACCTTCCCCCACCGCACTCCGCCGGCCGGAAATCGTCTCCGCCGGCGGAAGTAGGCCAAACCAACCCAAATTAACACCAAACAATCTCCCACACCCCCTCTACATGAATCCGGCGTTAGTTAGCTTCGAACGTTACTCGAACGCTTCGAATATCCGTTCTAAGTTCGTCGGAATTTGAAAATCCGTCCCAAACCACTCCAAAATCGCACCATAAACTCCCCACACCTCCCTCATACCCCCACTAACCTTGGTTCGACTCGAATCTAGCCGGAGTTGGAAAAACCCCAAATCCCACTCACATGAACCCTAGAAATCCAAAACGGGTTCTCCATTCAAATTGATTAGAGATTGAGGTCTAATGGACCTTAATCTAGGTGTTCTCAACCGAGAACACCCCGATTAAGGCCCATTTTGGCTTCAATAGTTCAAGACCGAGGTCGATCCTGGGCCACTGTTGATTTCGGAGGTATTCTTTCCTCTTTCCCTTCTCCTAGTCTCATCTAGTCCTATGTGGTATTCATTTATGTGATATTTCTCTTAGCTTTCCAATTTCTTTTTAAACTTGCTGATTCTACTCTTCAAGACCTCTTATTTGGTCGATTCCTTCTGTTTTCATTAATTAAAATGAATGGTATGTTTAGTCTGATTAAGGTCGTCAAGCCATTAGTTCATATCTGTTGGCCCCTGAGTCTGCCTGGAATCCTGAATCACTGATTTGTTTGGTCCTTATTTGTTTCTTGATTATATGTGTTGTAATCGATTAGGCGAACATCGTCGATTAGTCATATGGGTCTGTTGGTTAGAACGCTGGATAATGATTAACACTGTTAAGACTGATCCAGGCCACTGTTTGGTTTAACAGATTCTTCTTTTTGAATTGTCTATGATGTTGGGATATAGCTGTTAGTAATTTGGCATCTTAGGATTTAAAAAAATACCTTACCCATGAAATGAACTAGTGGAACCTGCTGTACAGCAGGGCACCACCAGTTCCTGCAGTCCTTGGATTAAAATAACAAGACCCATACCTAGACATCTTAAGTGGCTAGGACAGAACAGAATATGGGTTGGCCAGTACTTAAAAACTAGTTGTTTAGTGGTTTAGGACAGAGGGGAGATGGGCTGGTCAGGATTTTAATATAGATTGGCCAGGTGAGGGAGGGGGTATAAAAAGAGGAAGGGAAACAGAATTGAAAAAAAAAAGAACACTCTGGATAGACATACATACACAGTAAGGGTTCAAAATACACACATACGAAATATAGATAGAGAGAGCTGGGAAGTATAGACTGAAAGACTGTTTCATTGGCTTTTGGTTACTGTTTTCGTGTGTTTTAGTTGGGAGTGGCTGAGTGTTTGGTCATTTGGTTGTCTGTTGTTCCTGTGTTGGTGTTGCTGGTCTCCCGCTGCATGCTCCTGCTGTGTTGAGTGTTTGTTGGCTGCTGTGTTGAGTTTGTTGCTGGCTTGGGTTATTGGTTGCTGCTGTTGGTCATTGTTTGTTGTTGTTGGTCGTGTGTATTGAGTATTGCTGCTAGTTCAGTGCTGTTGCTGTGCTACTGTTGGTTAACTGCCACTATTTTGTTGATCCTGCTGTTGGGATTGTTGACTGGCCACTGGTTGCTGTTGTTCTTTTGGTTATTGTTGTTGCTGTGCATATAGTAACTGCCACTAGTTGCTGTTGGTCTGTTGTTTACTTGGTTTCATCGGCTTAACTGATCTCCATTCTCTTGCTTTGTCGATTTCCAGGTATTTCATTACTGCCTGAAGCTGTAGACATGAATGGAAGCAATAAAACTTATGCTTATTGATTATCATGTCCTTTTAACTCATATCAAAACTTAGTTAGATACATGTGTACTCATTAAGGAGAGCCTGAACATGTAGTAGACTGTATGGGTTGTAACTGTATTAACTTCATATTTCCCTAGCCTGTTATAGTAGAAATGTCTACTGGAAACACACTATGTAATGGACAGGTGAATCAGTGAAATACATGTTGTTATAGGTGTTAATTTGTTCAAGTTAAAAGTGTATAACACCCAGTGTAGAAGTAAATAGAGGCATAATGATGGTAGCTTGGTCGAAAGTTATGAATTAGTAAGTACCATGTTCAATGTTCAAGTAGTTAATTGTAACAATAAGCATGTAAATCCCGTTTTATCTATAGTTTGTTTAAAAAGGGAATCAGGACGATTGATATATCACTTCATTGCTATTAGATTATCCGTACACTTTAGTTCGTGTATATTTACTATGGTCTAGATCCTTTACACGAAAACTGATTATCAGTTAGATTAGATTAAAATCTGAAGCATGTTCAATATTCTTTTCTTAAATAAAACAAAAGTTTTCTGTTAACTAATTAGCTTAGCTAATTTGAATACAAATCGAAGTTTAAGTAATTTAAGAGCATAGTAAAGAGGAAATTGTCTTCTGGCGTTTAATTTTGAGTCGGGGCTCTATTGAACGGCCCGAATGGAAAAAATATCAAACTAGTAGGTAATGATAAACGATTAACATTTTTCTTTGTTAGAGATGAATCAAGTAGAGAATATAGTTCTTCTTAGGATCGGCCTTAATAATAATGAGATGAGCCTCGCCAAACGCAAATACACAATCGCGGGGCCCTCTAATCAGTTGTCATGAAAACTTAGCCTTGGAAAGACCGTTTAGTTGATTTCACGGTCTTTTCCGAAGTTAATAACGACGATAGATTCTTTAGGCGCGATTTGTAAGCAAATTACTTTCCTAAACACGGGTGCGCATTTATGTGACCCAAATCTTACTCTCGGCGAAACTGAGATACATTAGAGTCGCAGGCGTACTGGTTACGGTGCGGCTTGAAATGTGTTTTCGTAACGTCGCAATTCTTCTAAAAATAAGAGCGGAGCATTAAAGCACATGGTTAGAATATATAAAAGAATCGGATAGAAACAAAGATTGCAATTGAGCGACCGTGCTAAAACCACGGAATCCGGGAGTGCCTAACACCTTCTCCCGTGTTAACAGAATTCCTTATCCAGATTTCTAGTTTCGTAGACTGTATCACAGAGTCATAAATTTCCTCGGTTCGGGATTAAACCGGTGACTTGGAACACCATTATTTTTCCAAGTGGCGACTCTGAATTTAATAAATTGATCCCGTCTCGATTGTCCTTTAATTGGAAAAACTCCCTCGCGCCCTCGCGGGTGCGTAAAAAGGAGGTGTGACAGCTCTGGCGACTCTGCTGGGGACAATGATCTCGAACTTCGGTTCGGGGTCTAAGAACTCGAGCTCATTTAAATTGTTATTTTGTCTATATCTGATTTTATTACATGTTTAATTAATGCGCTACATGTCTACCGCTTTAATATTAGTTGCACTGTGTATACAAACTGCTACATGTTTACCGCTTTGATATTGCGTGAACTGTATATAAAACTGTGCCGAAAACCCGTCTCTTCTTACCCCCGGGGATGTGCTTACTGGTTGAGACTCCCCTTCCTGTTAGTGTCAATACCAAAGTAAGAAAAGAGGCAGGATAAGTTACAAAGCCGGACGATCCCGCGGGTCCCCGGTACGTAGCTCCCTCCTCAAATCCGAGTCGTCCGCTCGGGTACACGGTCTAGTATCATTGAAAAGCATCAGGATATTGAGCCTAGATTCAGGACGTTTATTTGCATCATCTCTGACTTAGGGGACTCAACACAGGGGTTGGGTCCGTCTAGGACAGGTAACCTGAAAGGAAAGACCATCTTGCCATATCATATTTGTTGTGAGCATTTATTTAGACTGACATGCCGACCAGGTTCCTTTAAATACCGGAGAAAAACGGAAAAAGAAAAAACACAAAAGGAAATAGTATGGGGAAGTAAATATCTTTCAGAAAAATACAAAAATACGTTTCACCAACAAGTCAACGAATTTAGTTTGCCAATAAAAGACGGCAGAAGGTTGACTTTGCCGACAAAATGGGTTTTTGACAAAATGTGTTTTTTGACAGTCAATAAAGGAAAGATAGTTGTTTTGACGGACCGAACTACGCGAGTTTGATTCTCACCGAGTGTGAGATACGTAGGCAACCTTTAAACGGGTCCAACTCCCATATATTTCAAAATAAGTTTTAATGGCGGAACACCAAGATATTTAATTTTGCCTTAACGACCACTTTTTTGACCAGTCAATTCCCGGGGCCCGTTTCGTTTTTCAGAAAAGATAGTTTTGGGGCAAATAAAAATTTCGCTTTCATCTAAGAATTACCTTAAACAAATGTGCAGAATGAGCACGAGTCAGAATACAACCGAAGCTATCATAAACAAGGTCCCCTTAAGTTTGCACAGGTGGTGGAGCGACTTGGGCGAGCAAGGACAAGATGCCGTTAAGCTATACTTGGGAGATCTAGTGGGGCTGCTGAATATTTCCCCGAGAGGAGACATCATACGAGCTTTGATCTCATTCTGGGATCCGGCACACAATGTGTTCCACTTTTCAGACTTTGAACTCACACCAACACTGGAAGAATTAGCCGGATATGTCGGAAGACCAAAAGTCCCTATGAGGGATCAATACCTTATTGCACCAAGGGTAGTGACAGTACATCGGTTTTTGGATACGGTAAAGATCCGCAGAATTGTACACAACCCAGACTTATCAGAAGGGTTCTGCACTTTGGCATTTCTATATGACAAATATGGTCATTATGGGGGCTTCACCAAACACAAAAGCAAAATCTGCAGCGGAGACAACCGGTTAAAATGGGAGGAGCATAGACGCATCGCCTTCATGATAGCTTTCCTAGGTTCATTGATATTTCCTAGAAAAGATGGGAATATCAACATACAAGTGGCAGGGGTCGTCAGCACTTTGATGAAACAGAACAACAGTACTTTGGCTCCCATGATAATATCGGATATCTCTCGTGCACTCACCATCTGCAAAGCCGGAGGAACTTTCTTTGAAGCTTGCAATGTATTGCTCCAAATGTGGATGATCGATCACTTATGTCGTCATCCGCAATTTATGAGGTATAGTTCACCGAAGAAAACTTGTATAGAAGAATTTCCTGCAAGGGTCGAGGGACATGAGTTGCCAGAGGGGATCAGCGGATGGATACGACTTTTGCGTTCGACTACAGCCAGCGGGATAGAATGGACGTTTGGTTGGCTACCCGTGGAAGAAGTCATATATGCATCAGCCGCAGAATCATATTTATTGCTAATGGGCCTCAACAGCATCCAGCCCTATGCACCAGGTCGAGTATTGAGACAGTTGGGACGATGCCAAATAATCCCAAAAGAAGAAGACCTCGGCCCACGTGTGGTCGAAATTGGACCAGGAGGACAGTTCCCTGAAGCGTTGGTCCGAAAGATTTGGAGTGAGTGTCAGACATTAAAAATAGACACTCGGGTGCGAGATCGAGCCCGGGGCGAAGTATCGTCGGAATACCCTGCATGGTATAGTAGAGATCCGGAGCATCAAAGGCCCGCAAAAAGGCCTCACCTCAGGGAGTTTGCTGGAGCGTCACGAGAACAATGGGACTGGTTGGCTAGAGAAGAAGCCTATAGAACAAAGATCAGCAGGATAGAACAACGGACCCAAGAGCTCCAATTTGAGATGGATGTGCAAACTGCCGCCAACGAAGGAGATAAAAAGAAGTTGGCACAAGAAAATGACTTTCTGAGAGCTCAAATCCAGCAAATGAAAAGGGATGCCGACAGACAGTTGAGGAGTCGGGCAGACGAAAAATTGATAAAGGGTTTGAAAAGCCAAGTTGCCGATGTCCAAAGAGAATTGGAAGAGTCTAAAGCCCAAACAATGAGGATTCGAGCTAGCTGGAGAAAAGAGGCACATCAACATGCACTTCACCTACAACGGGTGGAAGAGGATTACACTGAGATCATCACTAGTTTAAGGGAAGCAAATGTTGTCCTCAGAGAGCGGGTTTTCAAGCAAGCCCAAGATGCCAGAGCGGACCTCGACCGTTGCCACAATCTGATGGCTCGACTGCAAGAACAAATAGACAGGCTCCTAGACCAAGTCACCAACAACGCTCAAAGGTTAGGAGCGAAAAACCAGCAGATAGAGCGGCTACTCGGAGAAAGGGACATGATCAAGGACAGAATTGGAGAAATCGGGCACTATGTCACCATGAAGTGCCTAGCTTGTGAACAAATGCCCCGCACCGACCTTTTCGCTTCAATTATGGGCTATGTTCATCGGATCATGGAAGAATTAAGGGGACTACACAAGGACCTCACACCCAGGCCCGCGGCAAGGCCGAATGATGCCTCGCGGGCCCCCAGGAATTTTAGAGCAGTAGACTTTTGATTGAAAATGTATTTTTGAAATATTGGGTCAAGCCAGTTGGCATGTTATTTTACGTTTTCGAGTCAAGCATTCCTTTATGTTGTAAGACCCGTTTTGTAACTTTAAGGCTTTATTTGATATAAAAGCTACTGAATTTTGCCACAATCCTGTTAACAGAACTACGCTCGGTCTGATTCACGCGAGAACGTGATACGTAGGCAATCCACATAAGATTCGACCACCACTAAAAAGAAAGGAAAAGAATCCAAAGGTTAAATAACGATAAGGCTTGCAAAGATAGTCGAAAAAGAAAAAGAGAAGGAAAAAGGAAAAGAAAAAAAAAAAAAGAAAAAAGGCCGGAATGACGCATGTTAAGAGTACATGTAGAAATGGTTATTTGGTTAGGTGCATTGCATCCAACGTGCTATAACATATCCGTCAAACTCGGTGAACTAACAAGTTTGTTGCATTCCAGAGAAAGTTTAGCAGTTGGTTTGACAGAATATCCTGGCCAGCCATCCCTACCGTACTAGATCCAAAGGACCAGTTACAGTAAGCATGTCGAGTTCCGGCAAGAGTCTCGAGGAAGAAAAATCCGAGCTACAAATCATGAAAGAAGAGGTAGACCGGTTAAAACAACAGATAACAGAGATGCACCTGGCCTGGGCCAGGGAACAGTCTTCACCAAACCGCCCTACTCTCGCCTCAGCTCCCGAACATCCGCCCATCGATCCTTCAACAAGCGCCCCAAGCTATCCATACTTTCAGGGGGAAAACCCATATGCCACCCACATTCCACCAGCCAAACCAAATCCTCCTCCAGCCACCCCTGTTTTTGTGGCACCTCCACCTGCTCCTCTGCAAAGGCCGGCCAGCGAGCCGTATGTTCAGATCCATGACAACTCTTACTATCCTCCAGAGCCTACTTTCAGGGCTCCTGAACCACAATCACATACACCTCATTGGGATAATCCGGCAGAACCGGAAAAGCACTTCCAAAGTTCGGAACACGAGGAAGTTGTCAGAAAAGTTAAAAGCCTGGAGCAGTCCTTCAGGAACATGCACGGCTTGGGCAACCAGGTCAGCGTCGCCTATAAGGATCTGTGTCCATTTCCGGACGTCCAGTTGCCAGCCAGGATTTAAAATGCCCAAATTCGACCTATACGAGGGGCATGGTGACCCAGTGGCCCACCTGCGGGGGTTTTGCAGTAAAATGAGAGGGGCCGGAGGACGGGACGAGCTTCCGATAGCCTACTTCGGCCAGAGTCTGGGAGGATCGGCGTTGGAGTGGTACACTAGACAGGATCCCAGTAGATGGTTTACGTGGGATGATTTGGCTCAAGCTTTTATCGGCCAGTTCCAATACAATCTTGAGATAATCCCCGACCGCCTGTCATTGTTAAAATTAGAGAAAAAGCCTGCTGAAAGCTTCAGGGAATTTGGTTTCCGTTGGAGGGAACAGGCGGCCATGGTAGATCCGCCGATGAGAGAGAGCGAGATGGTGGACTACTTCTTGCAGACATTAGAGCCCACCTACTTCGGACATCTGGTAACGTCCGTAGGCAAATCATTCACTGAGGTGATAAAAATGGGGGGTATGATCGAGGAGGGTTTGAAGGCCAACAAGATCATGAGTTACTCAGCATTGAAAGCCACCACTCAGGCTATCCAAAGTGGTACTGGAGGAGTACTGGGGAAAAGAGGAGAGAGGAAGTTGCGGCCGTCGAGTCCGGGGCATGGTTCAGAAATAGAGGCCCCGCACCCCAATATAGCCCACCCCAACCTCACCACCAAAATTACTCCCACAACCCATATAACCACCCGCAACATTACTATCCCGCACTTGATCCCCATTTTACTGTCCACCACGCACAGTCCTATTCTGCACCTCCCGTCCATGCACCGTGGCGTGCACCAAACCCGCAAAACAATCACCCACCCCCAAGAGCCTACAGAAACCCCTCGGGCGCGAGTTTCCGTCCGAACCAAGCATTCAGGGGCGACAGGGCGCCGAGGCCAAAGACTTTCACTCCCTTGGGGGAATCTTACACCAGTCTGTTCCACCGGTTAAAGCAAGTAGGGTTGCTAAATCCGGTTGAAGCTAAGCTACCAAACCCTCTCCGGAAGAACCTGGACCATTCAGTAAATTGTGCCTACTGCTCGGGATGTCCGGGACACGATACAGAAAAGTGTTGGAGGCTGAAGACGGCCATCCAGGAGCTCATTGACACTCGCAGGATTGAGGTCCAGACTCCAACAGAGCCCAACATCAACCAAAACCCGCTTCCAACTCATTATGAGACCAATATGATCGAGTTGGTACGAGCGGAGGAAGGAAAGGAGAAAGCCTCTCAGACTGTAATGATGATTAAGTCTAGCGGGGCAGGAACGAGAAAAGGGCCAAGCCTTGATGAGTCGCCCAGTTGCAAGAAGGACATACCAGGAGAGTCGGAAGCCGGAAAGGAAAGTGTGAACGAAGTACCGGTGAAGCCGGCCAAGATAGTTGTACCAGGGGCAGCAATCAAGCCCATCCTGACAGTAGCAGGCGTTCGAATGGATCCTTTCATCATCCAGCCGGCAACACAGTTGCCAGTAACTGATAGCCGGGCCGTCCCATGGAATTATGCTCGGATTACAACGACCTACAGAGGAAAGGAGGTGAAAGAGGAAGTTTGTGAAGCCCAAGGGTTGACCCGCTCGGGGAGATGTTTTGCCCCCGCGGAATTGAGGAAGACCACTCCGGCAGTATTGAAAAAGCCGGTCACTGATGAAGAAGCAGAAGAATTCTTGAAAAAGATGAAGCTGCATGACTACTCCGTCTTAGAGCAGTTGAAGAAGACTCCGGCGCAAATATCATTGCTATCCTTGCTGATACATTCCGAAGAACATCGGCAAGCATTGATGAAAGTCCTGAATGAGGCACATGTACCGGATAAAATCTCAGTAAGCCATCTGGAGAAGATCACCAATCGGATCTTCGAAGCAAATCGGATCACCTTCACCGACGACGAGTTGCCTGAGGAAGGCACTGAGCATAACAGGGCTTTATATCTTACGGTGAAGTGTGAAGAGGCGGTGGTTACCAAAGTCCTTGTCGATAATGGGTCCAGTGCTAACATTTGTCCTCTCTCTACACTGGGCAAATTAAAAGTAGACATCGGCAGGGTACGCAAGAACGGCGTATGTGTTCGAGGGTTTGACGGAGGAGGCAAAGCGTCGGTTGGTGACATAGTGCTAATCTTGACAATTGGGCCAGTGGAGTTCACCATGGAATTCCAGGTGCTGGACATGGTGGTGTCATATAACCTCCTGATAGGGCGACCATGGATCCATGCCACAAGAGCAGTTCCATCCGGCTTGCACCAACTCGTCAAGTTCGAGTGGGACCAACAGGAGATCGTCGTCCATGGAGAGAACGATCCACAATCAGGCACCATCATTCCCTTTGTTGAAACAGAAGAAGATGTTGGGCCGTGGGTATATCGGGTCTGCGATGTGGTGTCCGCCCACCGAGTTCCGGAAGGGGAATGCATTCCCGGCGACAGAACAATTACTGCGGATGTCATGGTGGCTCATGAAATGTTGCGACATGGTTTCATACCCGGCAAAGGTTTAGGTGCATCTCTGCAAGGAATCATACAACCGGTATCAGTGGTCGAGAACTTGGGAACCTTCGGCTTGGGATTCAAGCCAACATCAGAGGACATCCGGCGAGCCAAGAAGAGTAAGCAGAAGACATGGGTGCTCCCGAAGCCTGTTCCACGCCTTTCCCAATCTTTCGTCAGGTCTGGAGTAAGAGGACATCCGACGACAAAGATTCCCGGTCCTACGATTAGGCCAGACGAAGAGTTCTTCAGGAAGTTCGAGGACCTATTCACAGATGTATGTATGCTCGAGGATGGTGAAGGATCTAGTCACGCCGAGATACAATTTGTGGGACCAAAGGCAAAACTGAATAACTGGAAGGCTACTCCTCTCCCTGTCCGGAAGGAGTCTTGGTAGTTTGTCTTGGATTGTTTTTCTTTCGAAATTTTGTGTTGGGGGTTTGTCCCCAGAGTAAAATCCAGTTTGTTTTTAGTTCGTTTGTGATTTGAGTTTGCAGTTTGTTTTCCCTTGTACCATTCTCCTTAATGAAAATTTGGTTCCCTTCGTGTCTAATTTTGTTTATTTTTTTCTTCTTTTTACTTTTCTGAACAGCCTTCTTTCAACTGATCTTAATGATATGGCGTGCTTAAAGATTAATCAACCCAGTCTAGAAAGTCAATCGGGTTTGGAAATAATAACGCATGAAATAAGAAGTGACGAGAGTGAGTCAGAGTACGGCGATGATGAAGCCGTAGAAGAAATCGGTGAAGAATTAAGTCACTTCGAGGAAAAACCCAAACCGAATTTAAATGATACCGAGGCCGTTAATCTAGGGAATGCGGATGACGTCAAAGAAACCCGGATAAGTGTCCATATTGAACCCAATCTGAGAGAAGAATTGATCAAAACACTCATGGAGTTTAAAGATATTTTCGCATGGTCATACGACGACATGCCGGGACTCAGCACTGATCTAGTGGTTCATAGATTACCCACTGATCCGGCATATCCTCCCGTCAAGCAAAAACTGCGGAAATTCAAGACGGAGATGAGTGTGAAGATTAAGGAGGAAGTAACCAAGCAGTTGCAGGCGAAAGTCATTCGTGTCACTCGATACCCTGAATGGTTGGCTAATGTAGTACCGGTGCCAAAGAAAGACGGAAAGATCAGAGTATGTGTGGACTATCGCAACCTCAACAAGGCGAGTCCTAAGGATAATTTCCCGCTTCCCAATATCCATATCCTGATTGATAATTGCGCCGGACGCGAAATCGGATCCTTTGTGGACTGTTATGCGGGATATCATCAGATTTTGATGGATGAAGAGGACGCAGAAAAGACGACTTTTATCACACCGTAGGGAACTTATTGCTACCGAGTGATGCCGTTTGGTTTGAAGAATGCAGGAGCAACATATATGAGGGCAATGACTACGGTATTCCATGACATGATACACAAGGAAATTGAGGTGTACGTGGATGATGTGATCATAAAGTCTAGGCGTCAAGAAGACCATGTTACCGACCTCAGGAAGTTCTTTCAAAGACTTCGAAGGTACGACATCAAGCTCAATCCGGCCAAATGCGCATTCGGAGTTCCATCAGGAAAGTTGCTAGGATTCATCGTCAGCCGACGGGGCATTGAGTTGGACCCCTCCAAAATCAAGTCCATTCAGGAGTTACCCCCGCCAAGGAATAAAACAGAGGTAATGAGTCTATTGGGAAGGTTGAATTACATTAGCAGGTTTATCGCTCAGCTTACGGCAACCTGTGAACCCATATTCCGCCTATTGAAGAAAGACGCTGCGATAGAATGGACGACAGAATGTCAGGAAGCGTTTGACCGAATCAAAGGGTATCTGTCAAACCCACCCGTACTAGTTCCGCCTGAACCGGGTAGACCCCTGATTCTTTATCTGACGGTTTTGGAGAATTCGTTCGGCTGCGTACTGGGGCAGCATGATCTTACTGGCAGGAAGGAACGGGCCATTTACTACCTCAGTAAGAAATTCACGATCCACGAGGTCAAGTACACTCATTTAGAAAAGACATGTTGCGCTTTGACTTGGGTAGCCCAAAAGTTGAAACATTATTTGTCTTCTTACACCACTTACCTCATTTCGCGTTTGGATCCGTCGAAGTATATTTTCCAGAAACCTATGCCTACAGGGAGGTTGGCAAAATGGCAAATATTACTTACAGAGTTCGACATCATATACGTGACAAGGACGGCTATGAAAGCTCAAGCCCTGGCCGATCACTTAGCTGAGAATCCTGTCGATGACGGATACGAACCTCTGAGGACGTATTTTCCAGACGAAGAAGTACTGCAAATTGATGGGTTGGAATTAACCGATGATCCCGGGTGGAAGCTTTTCTTCGACGGAGCGGCGAACGCAAAAGCAGTCGGAGTAGGGGCTGTGCTCATCTCTGAAACAGGACATCATTACCCTGTCACTGCTCAACTGCGTTTTCACTGTACCAATAATATGGCTGAGTACGAGGCATGTATCCTGGGGTTACGATTAGCGGTGGACATGGATGTACAGGACGTCTTGGTCTTGGGGGACTCGGACCTTTTGGTACATCAGATTCAGGGAGAATGGGAAACCAGAGATTTAAAGCTTATCCCGTATCGTCAGTGCTTGCATAATCTGACCAAGCGCTTTCGATCAGTAGAATTCAGACACATCCCAAGGATGCATAATGAGGTTGCCGACGCTCTAGCTACTTTAGCGTCGATGCTACATCACCCGGACAAGGTTCGTGTCAATCCGTTACACATCCAGGTCCGGAATCAACATGTTTATTGTAATGTGATAGAGGAAGAGGTGGATGGTGAGCCGTGGTTTCATGATGTCAAGGAATACCTCAGGTTAGGAGTATACCCAGAGCAAGCAACCGGAGATCAAAAGCGAGCTATTCGGCGGTTGGCAAACGGATTTTTCCTTAGTGGAGGGGTGCTGTACAAAAGAACCCCGGATTTGGGATTGTTGAGATGTATAGATGCAAGTCAAGCCACAACAGTGATGACAGATATACACTCGGGAGTTTGCGGACCACACATGAGCGGATACGTATTGGCAAAGAAGATTCTTCGAGCAGGATATTATTGGCTCACTATGGAGCGGGATTGTATAAGTTTCGTGCGAAGATGCCATCGGTGTCAGATACACGGAGATTTGATTCATTCTCCGCCGACTGAATTGCATACAATGTCCGCACCATGGCCGTTTGTCGCATGGGGTATGGATGTTATTGGACCTATTGAGCCTGCGGCTTCCAATGGTCACAGGTTCATTCCGGTAACGATTGATTATTTTACCAAGTGGGTGGAGGCCAAAACATTCAAATCAGTGACCAAGAAGGCGGTGGTGGACTTCGTACACTCCCACATCATTTGTAGGTTTGGAATTCCAAAGATGATCATTACGGATAACGGTGCAAATCTTAACAGTGGATTGATGAAAGAGGTATGTCAACAGTTCAAGATTACACACCGAAATTCCACACCGTATCGCCCAAAAGCAAACGGTGCGGTCGAGGCAGCAAACAAGAACATAAAGAAGATATTGAGGAAGATGGTAGAAGGGTCTAGGCAGTGGCATGAAAAGTTACCATTTGCGCTGTTGGGTTATCGCACTACCGTCCGGACTTCGGTAGGTGCAACTCCTTACTTGTTGGTGTACGGGACCGAAGCAGTAATACCCGCAGAAGTTGAGATTCCGTCCCTCCGAATTGTCGCTGAAGCTGAGATTGATGACGACGAGTGGGTCAAAACCCGATTAGAGCAACTAAGCTTGATCGATGAAAAGAGATTGACAGCAGTGTGTCACGGCCAATTGTATCAAAAGAGAATGGCGAGAGCGTATAACAAGAAGGTACGTCCCGGGAGATTTGAAGTGGGACAGCATGTGCTGAAGAGAGTTCTACCCCATCAGGCCGAAGCGAAAGGCAAGTTCGCTCCAAATTGGCAGGGACCTTTTGTGGTGACTAGAGTATTATCCAACGGCGCTCTATGTCTGACTGATGTCGAGGGAAGATGCACCGATATGGCTATCAATTATGATGCATTTAAGAGATATTATGCGTAATTCTTTAATGCATTTGTCAACGTTTGGTTTCGTTTGTGTGTATTTGGCATTTTTCGGAGAATGAAATGACAGAGGCAATTTTTCTACTACCCAAACACTTTAACCTTTGTTTCCCCATTTGAGCCTTAATTATTCTTTCATATACCCTCTTTCGGAATCATCAAGGAAGATGTGTAACAGAATAGAAAAAGAAACAAAGAAAAAATACAAGAAAAAGTGAACTACGTTCGACCTGATTCCTCGAGAAGGATACGTAGGCGCCACACGGCTCGGTCATAATAAAATAAAAATCAAAAAAATCCCCCAAGCAACAAAACTGGGGCAGAAGTCATTGTTTCGTTGGAAAGATAGTGTGGATTCCGAAAGTTGTAATAAGCTAACCGTCGAGGCTAAACCCCTTTCTTCAGTCTCACGCGCAGAAACCACATTAAGAACCAGAAAGACCTCTCGATCAGTGTTTGAGAAGTGCCAAGTCATGTGAACAAAAGCCAAGAGTGACATCCCGACCCTCGATTGAATCCAGGATGCAAGCTGAAAGGGGATAACGCTCTAAAGGGAAGCTCAGGGGTGATACCCCGCCGCAGGGAAAGAAAGCATAAATGAGAGAGTCTTAACGGTGAAAACCCTCGCGGGCACCTTAAGGCGAAGGAAGTTGAGAGAAGTAAAATGAGAGAGTCTTACGGTGAAAACCTTTACGGGCACCTTAAGGCGACGGGAGATAGAGAGAAATGAGAGAATCTCATTAGTGAAAACCCTTTGAAGGGCACCGTGAGGTGACAAGACGAGATGGTTACAAGATGTCTGCATGAGACAAGGTTTGGACATCCGTTTACCTCTAGCAGGACGCGGCATCAGAAAGTGATTGATATGAATAGATTGGGTAGTTTAATCTCAAAGGCGCGGCATAACATTGGATCAGGCACACATTCAGATAAGTTTTCCTATTTTTGAGTTCGGAAAAGTTTTTCTCTTCTTTTGTCATTTGCGGTCAGTATTCTTTTCTTTTCTTTCATTTTCGAAAATTGATTTTTTAAAGCTTACTACCAAGTCTCCCAAAGCAGTATATATTGAAAGTGAATAGGCATGGAACGAGGCAATAAGACAGAAGTTGTTACGATAGTAAGATTGGGATGACAGGCTGAGTGGAAGGTTCGCAAGAATTATGGAGTATGATGGACACATGTGGCATGTCCGAAAGATGATTTCACGCAACATATCACCGGCTAAAAAGAGTCGGATCAAACCAAAGAGTGGAATAAAAGGAAAGATAAGAGGTCGTTCGTGGAAAAAAGCATCGTCCCCAGAAAGCGTCAACGTCGCCCTCAAAGTTCGAGAGAGGCCAAGCAGCTGAAAGAAAATGGCCCCAACAAGAGTGGCACGACCACCCACCGCATTTTGAAACTAACAATTTTTCTTTGATTTAAAAGCAGGAAAAGAGGGTTCGTTGGCAGAAAAGCATACCGTCCAGAATTTTATCAAACTGGGGCAGAAAATTTTCTCCTGTTGCGAAAATTTTCTTGAAAGCAAGGACCCAGGGGGTAAGGGTAGAAAGCAACACAAGACGGAATGATCTTTGAGCCCGGTATCATCCCCATCAGTTGTGGGAAAATAAAACAATGGCTTCGAGATTCCTCCAGCAGTATTACATTCCATAATTTGCTCGAGGAGGCAAAAGCGTGAGTCCCGGAAGAGGTATGGGAAGAAGGAAGAGAATGAGGGGTGAAGGAAACAAAGAATACTTCCTCAGCAGCATCACCCCCAGCAGGCGAGTAAACAGTTCCAAAAATATCCCCACCAGCCAGAAGAAAAGTAACACGACCTAGGAGAAAGCAATTCCAAGACAGGATAATTCAGAAGAGAAGGTGGTCCGAGAGGTAATGCAGGAACAAGGATATGGTACAAAAGGCAAAGGAAGGTAATCAAGATAAGGATGGAATCAGTGAAGTTGTAATTGAAGTCAGGGAGCCCGCCTGGAGAATGGAGTGGCGATTTTATTTTGAAGTAGTAGTTGAAGTCAGGGAGCCCGCCTGGAGAATGGAGTGGCGATTTAATTTTGAAATAGTAGTTGAAGTCGGGGAGCCCGCCTGAAGAATGGAGTGGCGATTTTATTTTGGGGTAGTAGTTGAAGTCAGAAAGCCCGCCTGGAGAACGGAGTGGCGATTTATTTCAAAGTTGAAGTTGAAGTCAGGGAGCCCGCCTGAAGAATGGAGTGGCGACTTATTTTTGAAGTTGGTGGAGGAAAGCAATCATGAATCCCCAGCATGAATCCAAGTTCATAATCAGAAGGGAGGCAATCGAGATAGACCAAAATAACAATCGTCAGGAGAGAAGGGGCATGTGAAGAAACATCAGAACTAGCAAAATGGCAATGAACATGACCAAATCAAGCTGGAAAGATATATAAGAGTTTGTAGCACTGTAACTTAGTCTAGCTTCTTATTTTTCGTTTAGCACGATGTAACAAGGGGATCAATTAAGCAGTGGCGCCAGCAGTAACAGCGGTAACAGCAAGATCACAACAGTCACGGTAGTCCCAGCTGAAGTCAGGGAGCCCGCCTGGAGAATGGAGTGGCGATTTAATTTTGAAGTAGTAGTTGAAGTCAGGGAGCCCGCCTGGAGAATGGAGTGGCGATTTAATTTTGAAGTAGTAGTTGAAGTCAGGGAGCCCGCCTGGAGAATGGAGTGGCGATTTTATTTTGAAGTAGTAGTTGAAGTCAGGGAGCCCGCCTGGAGAATGGAGTGGCGATTTTATTGTGAAGTAGTAGTTGAAGTCAGGGAGCCCGCCTGGAGAATGGAGTGGCGATTTAATTTTGAAGTAATAGTTGAAGTCGGGGAGCCCGCCTGGAGAATGGAGTGGCGATTTAATTTTGAAGTAATAGTTGAAGTCAGGGAGCCCGCCTGGAGAATGGAGTGGCGATTTAATTTTGAAGTTGTAGTTGAAGTCAGGGAGCCCGCCTGGAGAATGGAGTGGCGATTTTATTTTGAAGTAATAGTTGAAGTCGGGGAGCCCGCCTGGAGAATGGAGTGGCGATCTGTTTTAATTTGGTAGAGGAAAGCGGTAGAATGTAACGAAATCTCCGGCATGAATCCAAGTTCGTAAGAAGAGAAGAAGCATCGAAAGGAACGCCAAGTCAGACAGGATGGCAAGGAGCGCGACAAGATCAAGTTAAAAAGGATAGATAAGAACTTGTAGTACTGTAACTTAGTCTAGCTTCTTGTTTTTGTTGCTTAGTGCGGTGTAACAAGGAAATCAGCTAAGCGGTGGTAACAGCAATAACAGCGGCAACAGCAGTAACAGCGAGATCGCAACAGTCATGGTAGTCCCTGTGAGCACGTGATTTTTGCCTTACTTGAGCTGATTCCCTTTTAGCCAGGGATATGTAGGAGACCTTTGAAGCAAGGTTCGGTCAAAACTTTTCCAAAATGCTTCATACGGAGTGCTCGAATGGGCAAAAATCGCTTATATCCGCTCATTTATCTTTGCACGAAAACTCTGCGTGTTTACGCGCAAAGAGGGGCAGCTGTGAGCACGTGATTTTTGCCTTACCTGAGAAGTACTCCCAGAAAATTCAAAATAAAAATAGTTTCGTGTTAGGCATGATTTTTGTGATTTTGTGTTATTTTATCTTAAATTTACATTTTTTGTGTGCATGTTTATTAATAAAAGACAAAAAATATACATTAGGTTTTGCATTTTTATGTGATTTACATTTTTTAAGTGATATGTAGTTATGTGGGTTAATTGTAGTAAAAAATAGTTGTGTTATAGGTTAGTATATGTATATATATATATATATATATATATATATATATATATATATATATATATATATATACACATATACATATAATACATCATAAAGAGCAGAATTGGGCCATGGCTTAGTCTAAACAAACAGGCCCAAACGAATCACCTCTGATCCAGCCCAACCCGTCCTCGATCGTGGCCGTTCGTTTCAAATTGATCCTAGGGCCACGATCTCTCTTATCAACCCGTTCAAGAAGCAGCGATCTAGGCCGTTCAATTCAGTGGATCCAACGGCCAGTGCTTCATCCCCCAACCCGTTGAGCAACCCGACCCAATCAACCCCAGACAACCCGGCTCCCATAGCGACCAAACGGTATCGTTTGGATTAATGAAACGATCCAGGCCGTTGATCTCATTTGATCAAACGGCCAGGATTAGATCCCAGCCCCACCATATATACTAAAAAACCTACCCAGCCCCCCCCTTAGCCAGACCCCTCCTCTATCGTCTCTCTCAGAGACAAGCCAAGCCCCACCTTCCCCCACCGCACTCCGCCGGCCGGAAATCGTCTCCGCCGGCGGAAGTAGGCCAAACCAACCCAAATTAACACCAAACAATCTCCCACACCCCCTCTACATGAATCCGGCGTTAGTTAGCTTCGAACGTTACTCGAACGCTTCGAATATCCGTTCTAAGTTCGTCGGAATTTGAAAATCCGTCCCAAACCACTCCAAAATCGCACCATAAACTCCCCACACCTCCCTCATACCCCCACTAACCTTGGTTCGACTCGAATCTAGCCGGAGTTGGAAAAACCCCAAATCCCACTCACATGAACCCTAGAAATCCAAAACGGGTTCTCCATTCAAATTGATTAGAGATTGAGGTCTAATGGACCTTAATCTAGGTGTTCTCAACCGAGAACACCCCGATTAAGGCCCATTTTGGCTTCAATAGTTCAAGACCGAGGTCGATCCTGGGCCACAGTTGATTTCGGAGGTATTTTTCCTCTTTCCCTTCTCCTAGTCTCATCTAGTCCTATGTGGTATTCATTTATGTGATATTTCTCTTAGCTTTCCAATTTCTTTTTAAACTTGCTGATTCTACTCTTCAAGACCTCTTATTTGGTCGATTCCTTCTGTTTTCATTAATTAAAATGAATGGTATGTTTAGTCTGATTAAGGTCGTCAAGCCATTAGTTCATATCTGTTGGCCCCTGAGTCTGCCTGGAATCCTGAATCACTGATTTGTTTGGTCCTTATTTGTTTCTTGATTATATGTGTTGTAATCGATTAGGCGAACATCGTTGATTAGTCATATGGGTCTGTTGGTTAGAACGCTGGATAATGATTAACACTGTTAAGACTGATCCAGGCCACTGTTTGGTTTAACAGATTCTTCTTTTTGAATTGTCTATGATGTTGGGATATAGCTGTTAGTAATTTGGCATCTTAGGATTTAAAAAAATACCTTACCCATGAAATGAACTAGTGGAACCTGCTGTACAGCAGGGCACCACCAGTTCCTGCAGTCCTTGGATTAAAATAACAAGACCCATACCTAGACATCTTAAGTGGCTAGGACAGAACAGAATATGGGTTGGCCAGTGCTTAAAAACTAGTTGTTTAGTGGTTTAGGACAGAGGGGGAGATGGGCTGGTCAGGATTTTAATATAGATTGGCCAGGTGAGGGAGGGGGTATAAAAAGAGGAAGGGAAACAGAATTGAAAAAAAAAAGAACACTCTGGATAGACATACATACACAGTAAGGGTTCAAAATACACACATACGAAATATAGATAGAGAGAGCTGGGAAGTATAGACTGAAAGACTGTTTCATTGGCTTTTGGTTACTGTTTTCGTGTGTTTTAGTTGGGAGTGGCTGAGTGTTTGGTCATTTGGTTGTCTGTTGTTCCTGTGTTGGTGTTGCTGGTCTCCCGCTGCATGCTCCTGCTGTGTTGAGTGTTTGTTGGCTGCTGTGTTGAGTTTGTTGCTGGCTTGGGTTATTGGTTGCTGCTGTTGGTCATTGTTTGTTGTTGTTGGTCGTGTGTATTGAGTATTGCTGCTAGTTCAGTGTTGTTGCTGTGCTACTGTTGGTTAACTGCCACTATTTTGTTGATCCTGCTGTTGGGATTGTTGACTGGCCACTGGTTGCTGTTGTTCTTTTGGTTATTGTTGTTGTTGTGCATATAGTAACTGCCACTAGTTGCTGTTGGTCTGCTGTTTACTTGGTTTCATCGGCTTAACTGATCTCCATTCTCTTGCTTTGTCGATTTCCAGGTATTTCATTACTGCCTGAAGCTGTAGACATGAATGGAAGCAATAAAACTTATGCTTATTGATTATCATGTCCTTTTAACTCATATCAAAACTTAGTTAGATACATGTGTACTCATTAAGGAGAGCCTGAACATGTAGTAGACTGTATGGGTTGTAACTGTATTAACTTCATATTTCCCTAGCCTGTTATAGTAGAAATGTCTACTGGAAACACACTATGTAATGGACAGGTGAATCAGTGAAATACATGTTGTTATAGGTGTTAATTTGTTCAAGTTAAAAGTGTATAACACCCAGTGTAGAAGTAAATAGAGGCATAATGATGGTAGCTTGGTCGAAAGTTATGAATTAGTAAGTACCATGTTCAATGTTCAAGTAGTTAATTGTAACAATAAGCATGTAAATCCCGTTTTATCTATAGTTTGTTTAAAAAGGGAATCAGGACGATTGATATATCACTTCATTGCTATTAGATTATCCGTACACTTTAGTTCGTGTATATTTACTATGGTCTAGATCCTTTACACGAAAACTGATTATCAGTTAGATTAGATTAAAATCAGAAGCATGTTCAATATTCCTTTTTTTTTAATAAAACAAAAGTTTTCTGTTAACTAATTAGCTTAGCTAATTTGAATACAAATCGAAGTTTAAGTAATTTAAGAGCATAGTAAAGAGGAAATTGTCTTCTGGCGTTTAATTTTGAGTCGGGGCTCTATTGAACGGCCCGAATGGAAAAAATATCAAACTAGTAGGTAATGATAAACGATTAACATTTTTCTTTGTTAGAGATGAATCAAGTAGAGAATATAGTTCTTCTTAGGATCGGCCTTAATAATAATGAGATGAGCCTCGCCAAACGCAAATACACAATCGCGGGGCCCTCTAATCAGTTGTCATGAAAACTTAGCCTTGGAAAGACCGTTTAGTTGATTTCACGGTCTTTTCCGAAGTTAATAACGACGATAGATTCTTTAGGCGCGATTTGTAAGCAAATTACTTTCCTAAACACGGGTGCGCATTTATGTGACCCAAATCTTACTCTCGGCGAAACTGAGATACATTAGAGTCGCGGGCGTACTGGTTACGGTGCGGCTTGAAATGTGTTTTCGTAACGTCGCAATTCTTCTAAAAATAAGAGCGGAGCATTAAAGCACATGGTTAGAATATATAAAAGAATCGGATAGAAACAAAGATTGCAATTGAGCGACCGTGCTAAAACCACGGAATCCGGGAGTGCCTAACACCTTCTCCCGTGTTAACAGAATTCCTTATCCAGATTTCTAGTTTCGCAGACTGTATTACAGAGTCATAAATTTCCTCGGTTCGGGATTAAACCGGTGACTTGGAACACCATTATTTTTCCAAGTGGCGACTCTGAATTTAATAAATTGATCCCGTCTCGATTGTCCTTTAATTGGAAAAACTCCCTCGCGCCCTCTCGGGTGCGTAAAAAGGAGGTGTGACAATAGGGCGTGGCTCGCACACCGTGGCAGGTGCGAGATTGATTGTGATTGGGGATTGAGACCTGGTCCATCCCGGAAATAAATGATATGTTGCTAGTGTTGAAAATACACTGTATGTGATATATTTGTGGGCTGTAAGCCTTGTTTGGGGCCTTGTGCCGATCTGTAGCGTCCTTAGAGGACAGTATTTATGTGATAGCTATAATCGCTTAAATCACTGATCTCAGTCCTGGAAATTGAAATCAATGCTAAGTCACCGGCTTTTACAAATTTAATAAAGTTAAAGTATTTTTCATAAATTATGAATTGAGAACTGGAATTAAGGAAAATAAATTGTTTTGTGACTTAATTGTTTATTGTGGACTGAACATGGGATCGGGCTGCACGCCGCAGTGGTTGATATGAGGATCGGGCAGTATTGCGCTTGGGCTGTAGGAGCCCCTCCGGAGTCTGTACACACCCCCAGTGAGCGTCGTCGACGTTAAATTGGATCGGGCTACATGCCGTAGCGGTTATGTGCATTGCATTGCATTTGTATATGTTGAATTACTCTGTGGTAGCTGTATTGTATTGTTGCTGCTAGTTCGTAGGAGATTCGGACTGTAGTGTAGCTTCATATTGTGGTATTTTGTGGATTTCTTACTGTCAGCTACTTATATATATTTGTTACTCACTCAGTACTTAGTACTCACCCCTACTCCCTGCACTTTTGTGTGCAGATGTGGGCACACATGAGTGTTAGATGAGCATTCCAGCTTACTACAGAGTATATTCAAGTTGCTGAGGTAGCTGCCGGCGTTCGCGAAACCTAGCTTCTCTTTTTATTTCAGTTATTTCTATATATATTCCTAGACTTGAGTATTTTATTCAGTATTCTTATTACTATTAAGTTATTGCTTAGAGGCTCTAAAATCGTGACTCCGGATCTTTGGGAGTGTCAGTATTTTGTTCTGTACTATTATTATTGGAGTTCTTAAACTCATATATTCTTCTTGGGTTGTCCATTTGGGACCGATATCTTTGTGTTAATTAAATTGTTGGTCTGGCTGGCCTAGCTTGATTGTTGGGCGCCATCACGACCGGATTTGGGTCGTGATAGTTCTATCCTGGGAGAATATATTCCATAATACCGGGTACTTAAGAAAAATAATTTTCTTAAGGACACACTGTGTATTCAGTGGTTCGATTTGTTCCTTCAACGTTTCAAAAATTATTTTGAAGTTCAAATATTATTTTTCAGAATTGTTTCTACTAACTTTCTGTTTTATTTTTCAGAAAAATTACTATTTTATTTACTTACAACAATACAAATAAATAACAATTATTAGGTTTAAAGTATAGTAGATTATGAAAGTTCCTCTAGTAGGATTTATGCTCAATTACAAACGCTATTTTAATTATATGACGCTTTTTCATAAGACATTAGTATAAAAATACAAAAACTCTTTGTAAGTTATTTTTTCTATTCAAATTGTAATCGGTCACAGAAGATCATTTGTTGTATATTTACATTTTACCCTTCGTGGGGTGAGAGAGTTTAGATTTTAATTTTTTAATTTACTAGTTTTTTTTTATCGGGGGGGGGGGTGGGTGGGGGTGGGGTGGGGGTGTTGAGGTGTTTTCTAATTAATTGATGACACGATTGTTGAATCCCATATGCCGTGTTAAGTGAAAATGACCAATACCATGAGAGGTAGGTGAATTTATTGCCACGTGGCACCAATGAAACATTCTATTAAGGCACTAGGCAGACAATTTAACCAATTTAACAAAAATATTTTTTTATTACTAGACACTAGTATTTAAGAGTTTTTGTTACAATAATTAAATTATAAATTATAAATTTCTTCATTTTAAGGTTTTCTCCAAAAAACAATTATGGCAATCAAGCTTAAAAAATAATTGAAACATAACAATTAGATTGGACATGCGGAGTATTTATCTTCCATTTTAATTGCTCATTTATATCACCATATTTTTGCACTTTACTTTACATGAATGCTTTTAATTGTCAACTATATCTCATAAAGTTTTATTGACGTTTATTGTGTTAAAGGCCACATATTTAACTTATTTTAGAATCACATATAGTTTTGTGAATTACAATAGAGTTATTTGTTTTACTATTTGTGAGTCGTTGTAACATATTAACCAACTATTGTAATTGTCAATATATTAAATCAATTGTCCAATTCCTTAATTTCATATTTAATACACTCATGTATATTAATAAATGCACTCACTACCTTGCGACATTTATAAAAACATAATATAATATATTTTAAATTTTTAATGAATGGTCATCTCACCATCTCATAGAGATTAAAAAAATACTACAATTCAGAATAACTAATTCGGTATTAGTTATACAAATAATTTTATCCCAATAAAAAATGGGATAAACTCATCTCAAAATTTAATTCGAAAATTAATTATCTATTATCCATGCTACCAAACGAGCCCTTAATATATACTATATAACAATTCTCTTTTGAGTAAATAAAAAGAAAAAAGGAGAAGCAATGTTAATAGCAAAGAAAGCTGAAACATTTACTTCAAATACAAATTTACAAACACAACAAAGAAGTCATATACACAAACAAAACAAAACTCCACCCTTTCCTTTTTTCAACCATTTATTAGATTCCTTCAATGGGTCTTTCATTTGTCCATTAAATTGTACAAAATTTTCAACTGATTGTTCAAACCAAAAAAAAAAAAAAAAAAAACCATCTCAAATCCCTTAAAAAAGTTGTTCATAATTTTATTTTTTTTGCTATTTCCAGTGGGTTTTTCTGGGACTTTAAGATACAAACTCTTCTGTGTAGTCTTGGATTTTTTTGGGTGTGTTTTTTGCAGAAACTTTTTCTCTTAAAAGGTTGAACAGAATTCAAGAACTTATAAAGATTAGATTTTTATACTTTTTCTTTATCATTTTTTAAGTAAAAAAAAGCTTTTTTATTTAATTATTTTTGTAAAGATTTAATCTTTTGATGGGAAAGGAAGGACCTTGCTATCACTGTGGTGTTACAAGTGAGTTTATAATTCTTCACTGTATTTTTTTTCAACTTAAATTTTGTTAATTTTCAAGAAAGATGGAGTCTTTTTTGTTTATTTGCCCTATAGAATTCTTTAAAAAAAAATGTAAATGGGTTTTTTTTATTGCTTAAATAGTTGTTCAATTATGGGACTAAATACCCATAATTTTGTTGCTTCAATAATGAACAAGAAAGATTGCTATGTACTGTTTTGAGTTTGTGTTGTTTGTGTTTACTTAATTCTATGGATTTGAGTACTGTTTTTTTGAGTTAGAATTTGTTTCTGAAACTGTTTTTTGCTTTTATTTTAATACCCATTGACTCTATTTTAGAATATTGGTCTGTAGAAAATCTTGCTAATTAAGGTTTTCTGAGTAAATGGGCTATGTAAAAGTTCAATTTAGTTCCCTTTATTTAACAGAATTGGGGGATATTTTGTTTGTTATAGAATTCTTGATTTTCCCTTCTAAACTATGTGATATGGATAATGGTTCTTTCGTTTTCCTTGATAACGAAACGGTTTGGCTCCAACATGCTGGAAATGAGTATAGGGTACTTTGTGTAAACTCTTAAAATGCACACAGAATTAGCAAAAGATTGCGAGTTGCAGTACCATATGCTTACACACACGTGTATCGAATATGTATGACTAATAAATGTAACATAGGTTCCAAATGTTGAAATGTAGTTTGTTAGTGTGACATTGATATGGTTCTTTAAGAGTGAAGGCAGCACGTAAAGTGACAATTTGATGATGACTGATTTCTAAGTTCATGTTCCTGAGATTTGTAATACGAAGGACGTTTATTCCAGGAACAAATGTTGTTTTATTGCTTAGTCATGCTTCTGTTACTGTTGTGTGTTCACATAACTTGTGTAATAGCACATTCTTAGTTAGCGTCTCACTAAGCGAAGGCATTGAGTTCCATTGGACGATTTCTGTATCCCCTGAACCAAGTCACTTGATTCCACTCCTGCTTGAGTTGATCTCGACGTTGTGACGAGTTGGAACATTTTGACGAATATTTAGGTTGCATTGTTTAAATTAGGTGATTGCTTAAGAATCACACCATAGAACAAATTACCCCAGAAGAAGATCTGTGTACGCTACGTTTGATAACATCTTCTTTGCAGTCCTCTTTTGTCTTTCGCTGTATTTCTTAGGTTTGAACTGTAAATAATCCAACTTCTCTAGAAAGACGTGTTAAATTGATTACTTCTTCCAATACTGGTGTTACTTAAGGTCATCTTGGATATTGGGATGCTTTTCTTTTGCTTGTCATTGACTCGTGTGACAAATTCTCACGCACAAAGAGTGGTAAACCGGTTCAGGTTGTGTAATTGCCAAATTTCAAGTAGGTTTACTAGAGATGTTTAACGATGTCACATTGTTCTTGGGAGTATAATTCTGTTAGCGTGTATTTTTTGAAGTCCATCTAGTGCAATGATTTGAAACAGCTTCTCTACTCCTCGGGGTAGGGGTAAGGTCTGCGTACACACTACTTTCTCCAGGCCCCAGTAGTAGGATTACAGATTACACTGGGTCATTGTTGTTGTTGCATCTAGTGCAATGATCTCTGATGGAAAATTCTGTGGAGCTCTTTGCTTTTTTATTCAATTCCAGTCTTAGCTGAGTTGTTGAGTGGAAGGCTTCCTGTTGCTCGTCTTTGTTGCTCTACTGAAGAAACAACTTCATAAGAATTTTGAATTATGGACATGCACTTTGTAGTGCCTTAGTTACATGGTCCAATCGTTGTTGCGGTGGGAATTTGTGTCTCGTCCTCCTTTTTCTCTCCTTTGAGTTCAGTCCTAACCATGGAAATCATGTTGCAGGCACTCCACTTTGGCGTAATGGACCGCCTGAAAAGCCAATACTGTGCAACGCCTGTGGATCTCGGTGGAGAACAAAAGGGACTTTGGCAAACTATACTCCTTTGCATGCAAGGGCAGAACCTTGTGACTTTGAGGAACACCGAGTTTCGAGGTTCAAAAACATGCCCATGAAGAACAAAGAGGCAAAGGTTCTGAAACGAAAACAAAGTCATGATATGGTTGAAGTTGGAAGTCCTCCTGATTATAATCTTGGTTTCCGAAAGTGTTTAGATGAAGATGTTAGCAACAGGTCGAGTTCTGGTTCCGTTGTCTCAAACTCCGAGAGCTGTGCACAATTTGGTAGTGCTGAAGCAAGTGATTTGACAGGTACCCTAAATATTTCTTTGTCGATGCCTCCTGTTTATGTTCTGCCTCTTTTATTAGTTATATCCATATATTGTTCACAGAATTAATTCACTTTCTCTAGTATATAGTCCCTGCGTTTCAAAAATGAATGAACCTATTTGATTGGGTGCAGAGTTTAAGAAAGAATCGAAGTCTTTTGGAACTTTTGGTCTAAAACAATCTATAGTTATTTGTGTGGCTATAAATCATCTCATTAAGGGTAAAATGCAAGTTTATAGTTACATTGATTCCAAATTTAGAAAGAGGTCTTTCTTTTTCAAACGGACTAAAAAAGAAATAGGTTGATTCTTTTTGAAATGCTAGGAGAATATCTTTTGGATAATAACTGCACCTTCTCTAGAATTATGGCTGCATTTTCTTCTAAACTAAAAATTTTGGGACCAAATCTCGAACTAGGTCTCTTCTTTCAATCAAACTTAAAGTGTAGTTGTTTTGTTCTTAGCATTTTCTTGTGTTTTATGTTTCTGTTTTGGAGTTTTTGTGCGTGGAATATTTACCCCTTGATTTTGGTTTTCAGGCCCGGCACAATCCAATATATGGGATACAATGGTGCCGTCAAAGAAGAGAACCTGTTTCAATCGGCCAAAGCCATCTTCAGTCGAGAAGCTCACCAAAGACCTATATACCATCTTACATGAACAACAGCAAAGTTCATGCTTCTCTGCATCCTCTGAAGATGATTTGCTTTTCGAGAGTGAAAAGCCGATGGTTTCGGTTGAGATAGGACATGGGAGTATGCTAATTCGGCATCCTAGTTCGATAGGTAGAGAAGAAGAATCAGAAGCCAGCTCTCTTTCTGTTGACAACAAGCACCGTTCTGTTAATGAAGCTTATTCACGATTGACTACCCGACCTGTAAATATTAGTAAGGGTGTCAATTCACCAAATATGGGTGCCGACAGAACCAAGAAACCTATTGGTCAGACTGTGGAACAAGACCAGATTAAAAGGTGCCCTCTCCATTAGTCTTGATAGCATGTAAAGTTGCATCGAGAAACGAAATTTTGTGCTGCATGTTGGTCAGATGGAATATAAGGTGTTAAATGCATTATATTTGCTAAAGTAGGATGTCATGTCACTACACAGGTAGTATCATCCAGGGCATGAGGTAGAAGACCGGTTATGGGTTCGGCGGAACCCAGTAGCTTTTGCTCAAACAATATATTTGTGTTAAAAAATTCATTAAATTTGTACACATATTGAACTTAGAACCCTGTTGTTAGTTGTCGTACTTAGATCCAAAACCCATAAAGTTGAATCCTGGCTCCGCCTCTGGTATCACCTACG
Source organism: Nicotiana noctiflora (assembly GCA_032618575.1). Taxonomy (NCBI): domain Eukaryota; kingdom Viridiplantae; phylum Streptophyta; class Magnoliopsida; order Solanales; family Solanaceae; genus Nicotiana; species Nicotiana noctiflora. Next base: position 19,387 of record JASVEL010005105.1, on the reverse strand, counting down.
GGTCTGGAACATACATTGTTTTGGTCACCACATCTTCTAAACAACACAAATCCACATTTTTCCGTTGAATAGTTGGGTAAACTTGTTGCAGTGTCATTCTAGTTCCATCATTCTATGAGCATTTGATGCCTTTCTCTTTGCTTTTGGTGTATGCTTACCATCTTTCTGATATATTTTCTAAATTGCAGAAACAAAGAGAAACTTGAAACACTACAGATTCTTGGACATCATAATTCACCCCTTCGCTATATAGAACTGAAGGTCTGTCACTCTCTCTTGTATTTCGTATAAAGTAATTTTGCTTTCTTTCAATTAATACTACCATAGAATGTCCTAACAATGCCAACTTGTCTGTGCTGCTGGTTTATTGTTGTTGTTTGTAGACTTAAAATGATCTTCCTCTTTTGATTATCATTAGTAACTTTTGACTTGTGTGGATTGTCTTTCTCTTTAACAGTAAATGTCTTTAACCATCTTCAAAGTCGATTTTCACTAGGTTCAGTGTTAAATGTTACTGGAATCGATCAGAAATTGATAAGATTATGTGATACTTGGTGCAGGATGTACTTAATTATGAAGAATTCATGAGGCATTTATCAAGTGATGAAAAACAACAGCTACTAAAGTACTTACCGCCTGTTGATTCTTTTGAGCCTCCAGATAGGTTTGCACGTGTTCTCTATATTTCACTTTCTGGACTTATATTGAACTTGAACAACAAATTATTTTCCTGTTCTTTTCTATATTGCACAGTCTTAGAAGCATGTTCGAGAGCTCTCAATTTGAGGAAAACGTCGCTTCCTTCCAGAAACTTCTTGCAGAAGGTGTTTTCGATAACTCATTGCCAGGAGTAAAATTAGAAGATTGTAGAACATTGAAGAGGTTTATATTATGCTATTTATCAAAGTCAAAGTGGGTGGAACAATATAATCTACTCAAGGTTTGGTTACTAACCATTTATTGCATATATACTGAACATGTAATCCACCATCTTCTATGTTATATATTCTATATGTGAAGTGCAATTTTGTTGAAGCTAATTTTATTCTTTGGTAGGATACAAAGTGTAAGAATAGTAGCAGCGGTTCTGAAGTTGCAGGACAGCAAAGTGCTATCGGCACATGTCATTCGGTAAATGTGAAGAGACCACGGGAGGGACAGCATCCAAATTATTCGGGTTGGTTGTGTTCCTCTTTCACTTTTCCCTTTATGACATTTGACATTTCCTTTGTCATAGACTTGTTTTGACGGGAGTAAGTATTTACCTGAGGATTGTCGTTCAAATTTGCATAGTAAAGAAAGCACAAGAGTTAGATAAGGACTTGCACATAAGTTTGACTATTCACTACTGAATTCCCTATGTTGTTATGTCGTATAACCGGGTCATATTTATAAATGTTCCCGACAATGCTATGGGTTGTTTCTTCACACATGAGAAACCATGTAGTTTGCGTTATTACCATTGAGGGTAAATACATTTGTTGAAAACGAGAGAAACGTCTACCTATATATCTCTGTTTAATATTATTCCCCCTATTTCAATTTATGTGTCTTACTTTCCTTTTAGTTTGTTTAAAAAAGAATGCTACTTTCTATATTTAGTAACTCTTTAACTCCGCCAATCCACTGGGCATGTTTCAGGCCACAAGATTCAAGGATATTTTGGTACACTACACATCTTTAATTTATGACCACAAAATTCATAAGTTTTCCTTACTTTTCCTAAACTATGTGTCCAGTCAAACTAAGACACATAAAATAAAACGGAGGGAGTATTTCTTTTTTAGCCCCCTCTACCAGCAAATATTCCTTTAGCAGTATATGCGAAAATCATGGTTGGTTTGACTAGGTAAGCATCACAACTTTATTATACTCTAGTACATTTAACAAAAAGGTAAGCATCACAACTTGTGCACTAGGGAGGTTGATATCCTTTTACCTTCGACTACATTAAATTGCCCCCCCCCCTCCTTCCTACCACCACAAAAGTAAAATACAGTATGAAAATGCGTGATAAAATTGCCCCCCCTCTCCTCTTCCTACCACCACAAAAAAAAAATGAAAATGCGTGATAAAAGGACATTGTACTTTTATTGATGCACGTCAATTCTACAAAGCATTTATCTCTATCTAGTATCTTCTCTATAGAACTTTCTCAAGCTAAACTGTTGTTCAAATTCATGGAGGATATACAAGAATTTCCTCCCAGCTTTGCTCCATTTCCATGTGCAGTGTGTTGTTCGATTACATATTAGACTAATTCCAACAAATTTAAATATTTACGAGCTATTTCGCTTCAGGTGCAAAGACAACAATGAAGAGCCCCAAGAGTATGGTGATGAAAAGCATCTATGAGCAGAAGGAACTATTGGACAATGATGGTTCTTACTCCAGCCCAAAAAGCTCGTTCGCCTTGCCTTCTGAGACTAGTTCCCTCGTGCTGGATTCTATCCGTTCTGCAGATGAAAATTCTGATCAAGACTTGCTGCTAAATGTTCCATCCAACAGCTACTTCCCTCAAGCAGAACTACTCTTACCAACATCAAGTTTTACTCCTCAAGCGAGTACTAGTAGTAGCTCAATGTATCCTTCACATCTCGTCCGTCCCTAGCACTACTATCACTTTGCTTGCTTTCTTTAGAATATCTCAAAGCTAGTTAAGCCAAAACAATATGGTAGTGTTGCATATCCCATGCAAACTTATATATGGAATTTGCCAAAGGGACTCGGATGGTTACCTTTTCGCGGTTGACCTATATTGAAACCAAAATTTGGATTTAGCAAATGGATATGGTTGTTGTTTCCCTTTTGTACAAAACAGTGTAAAATATAGCTGAAAATGCAGAAGTGGTAATGAATGGCTAGAAATATTGTACGTAGTCAAATTTTTGGCTTAATTGTGAACACGCTTTTGTGTGTTAGTTTTATTGATGGTGAAGTGATCAGTCCTAAAGACTCATCAAATCTCCAAATGGAGGGAGTAGAGTTCCTTGCTATGCTCCTTTCAAACATTTCTTGTTATCTTGAGGGGTCATTAGGTATGGTATATAAGAATAATGTTGAATAAGGTGTATTAGTAATGCGGGGATTAGTATTACAAATATTAGTTATGCAAAGATTATTTTTTATCCATGGTGTGGTGTATTAAAAATTAAAATGCATTGCATAACTTTTAAGAAAATTAGTTGTTTATAAAAATATCCTTCATATTCTTTAACTTTAAGGATAATTTTTTCTTTAATCATGCTAATGCATGCATTACTTGTCCTGGTAATACCGATACCATGGTTTGCTATCTATTATTAGTTGTACATAGGATAATATCAAATAGGGGGTATTTAATAATACTTACATTAGTAATATGTAGGCTGAATAAAGAGTACCAAACAAGAGATTAGTAATATCAAAAGCTAATGTATGTATTATTTTTCTCTAATGCATCATGCCAAGCAACCCTGAAGAAAGCCACACAATGGGTTGTTTCTTGAAATTTTTACCTCATATAACAAAGGTTAACACCTTATTTATTCTAAAAAAGTACCATTTTAAAAAATTATATTCTATAGATACCTTTTAATGTTTATAGCAAAATATCTAATTTGGTTATCTACTCCCCCTAAGCCACTAAATACACTATTCAGTTACACTATTTTCTTTTCCTCTACTTTGACACATGTCATTCTCTTTCCCCATTCCCTGAAAACATAACTGAGGGCTCTGCTCGCTGCCACTCTCATGGCTTCCGCCGTCGCCGCCTGGACTCGCCGGTTCCATCATCCTTCACTCTATTGGAACCCTAACTAACTCATAAAGTTTCTCTTTCTGACAAAAGTGAGTTTTTTGGGAAAAGCACATATATTTTCTTGCTGCAATAGCAGATTCTTTATTGTTTTGTGAAAAGGATTCGACTCTACTCACAAAAGAACAAAGGTACTTGATTGAATACAAATGGTCAAAAGAAACTTGATTTTCTGTTATGAAGGGCCCTTCCTATTTGATCAAATACGAAGAGCCTTTTTGGTGAGATTCAGGGTTTTTGCTCGACGACAGATTCGCCGTAAGTTAGGGTTAGTTCTTGACGAATGGGAAGAGGAAGACCACGAAAACAACAAAATACGCCGATCTCAACCGTTAGAAACTTAGTTACTAATAACTCGAAGGATATAGGTGGCATGCAGACAACGAAGCAACCAGTAACTACTGAAAAGGAGAAGTGAAAATTGTACCAGTAATTAGCTTAGAGATGAATGGGATTCAAATCCACAACTCTTCGGAACAAGGAGTGAAGGAATCTGACAATGGAATTGAAGGGCAACTCAATGGAGCAGTAGCAGAAAGGAAAAAACTGGTCAACCTAGACAAGGAAACTCTGAAAACACAGGGTGAGGAAGCTAAGGGACCAAGGGATGAGCAAAACAAGGGAAATACAAAGACAAATCCCATAGATCGAGGGAAAGAGGTGAAAAAGTTGTCAAATATGTTTCAACAAAACATAGTGGCTACTCATGGAATGGCATTGAAGTATGTACCTCCGCGGATTATAGATGGCCAAACAGTGGTGCAGCTTGAGGTATAGGATGTGAAGGAAGAAGAGGAAAAATGGAGTGCTGCACTGATTGCCTATATTGTGGGTGAAAACCCATGATATAATGTTATGCGAAGATATATCTCACAACACTGGCTGGACATTGGTGAATCAGATCCGTTCTTTCACGAGGATGATTATTATGTGATAAATTTTCAAAATATGGATGATATGCACAAAATTTTCAATGTTGGACCTCATACTATTAGAAACAGACCAATCATTCTCAAACCTTGGACTCCAAATTTTGATATCAATAAGGAATTTCTAACAGATATACCACTGTGGATGATTTTCCCTAAGTTACCAATGAGCTGGTGGGAAATTGAAGCATTGAGTAAGATTGTAAGTGCGGTTAGAAAGCCTTTGTTTGTTGATGAGTGTACAGCCAAGCAAACAAAGATATCATATGCAAGGTTGCTGATTGAGGTAAATGCAACTAAAACCCTACCTACTGAGATCATGGTAATGGATTCTAGAGGGACCAACGGGCAATAGGTTATGAGTGGAAACTAGTGTATTGTTATAAATGTCAAGCTATTTGGCATATTTGTCAGAATCATCAAGGAAATAAGGAGCAAACGGTGATACAACCACAAAGGAGAAGGGAAGCAAAGAAGGTTATATATGAATGGAGAACAAAAGGAATTATACCAAAGTATATGAGAAATGAAGAACAAGACAATGCAGAAGGAAATATGGGTGAAACAACAAAGATACCTGAAGTATTACACAAAGCCGCAGATGGAAAAACCGAAATGCAACAAGGAGAAGTGCAAGCTAAACTGCATCAGAATATTGGTGATAAGGGAAGCAATAGCAAAAAGATGGTGGACAGAGGAAAGAATACACTAGATTTTAGCTTCGATAACTTTCTTATACTGACACCACAATATAGTAGAATTAGTTCAAAAAAGGGACACCGAGTACTAGTGGAACCAAAAACTTACCTCATGATAAAGGTGGTGAATGCATAAACAAATAAATGAAGTGGTTGATATGGAATGTGAGGAGTATTAATAAATGGCACAAGAGGAAGGAGTTGAGAAATTATCTGAAAATCAAAAATATCAAACTGGCAGGGTTAATTGAAACTAGAGTAAAGGAGAAAAATACAAAAACAATAAGTCAATATATAGCACCTGGATGGGAGGTGATTAATAAATATAATGTAGTAGTAAATGATAGGATATGGGTTTTATGGGATCCTAACTGCTATGATGTGAAGTTGATAAAAGCAGAAGCTCAGGTGATTCATTGTACTGTCTCAAAAGTTAGCAATGATGGAATATATGCAGTATTTGTAGCTTATGGCTTTAATACAAGTGAGAAGAGAAAATATCTATGGGAGAATTTGAAGGAGATAAATCAGATGGTAAACACCCCTTGGGTAATTGGAGGTGATTTCAATATTGTATTACAGTTGCAAGATAGGAAACATGAAAATCCAGTAACTAGGTTGAAGCACAAGACTTTAGTGACTACATCCAAGAGCTACAGCTAAATGAATTAAATTGGGAAGGGGAATATTATACCTGGTCTAATAAACAGGAGGATGGAGATAGAATATGGAGTAGGATTAATAGGGTATTTGGAAAGTGTGAATGAATGGTAGGATGGGGTCTTATAGCTACTGTGTATGAACAACCCTTCATATCAAATCATGCACCTATAAGTTTGTCTTTCAATGAAACTCAGTGAAACAAGAAAGTACCATTTAAATTCTTTAATGTGTGGACTGGACATGAGAGATTTTTATAGGAAGTTCAACAGATATGGAACCTCAAATTATGTAATCAACAAATGAAGAATGTGTGGATGAAGCTGAAGGCATAGAGAGTAGTATTGAAAAAACTTAATGTAGAAGAATTCAAATTTATTAAAAGGAAGATAGAATTAAGCGGAATCCAGCTTGAAAAAATTAATCAAGATATAAATTCTGACAACAATGCATAAATGTTATTAAAAGAGAAGAACTGATGATTAATATGTAGAAATGGAGTATGATAGAAGAAGGGGCTTTAAGACAGAAAGCCAAGGCAAAGTGGATACAATTGGGAGACTCCAACACCAAATATTTCCATGCTGTGATGACAGAAAGGTGTCAGAGAAAACAAATCACCGAATTACAAGCTATAAATGGGAGTAGATTAACTGATGCAGAGAATATTCAACAGGAGATTGTGGATTTTTACAAGTCTTTGATGAGGAGTGCAACTCATATGCTGTCTGGTGTAGATAAGGAGATTATGAACAAATGAGACAAACTCAACAAGCAACAAAGAATAGAATTGTGTAGAGATGTGACTACTGAAGAGATATATGATGGCCTATGCTCTATTGGTGATGAAAAAGCATAAGGAGTAGATAGTTACAATGCTTTCTTTTTCAAGAAAGCTTGTCATATTGTTAAAGATGAAGTCATGGAAGCTATTATAGGGTTTATTAAGTGTGGGAAGTTGTATAGAGCAATAAATTGTACAACTATATAACACTGGTTCCAAAGGTATCTAAGCCTATAATGGTAAGAAATCCAGACAAATTGCAAGGTGCACTGTTCTTTATAAGCTAATTTCAAAGATATTGGCCGCTAGGATTCAGAAAGTGATTGGTACACTAATAAATGAAGCAAAAGCAGGATTCATACCAGGAACGAAGATTACAGACAACATCATATTGGCACATGAACTAGTGAAAGCATATACCAGGAAGAATCTGGCTCCTAGAGTTATGATCAAGATAGACCTTCAGAAAGCCTATGATTATGTGGAGTGGAGCTTTATGAATAAGTATTGGAGGAGCTAGGATTTCCACAGTTATTCATTGGGTGGGTCATGGAATATGTACGGAAGTTAACTACTCTATTGTAGTTAATGGTGAACCTACAAGACCTTTCAATGCTACAAAAGGGCTAAGGCAAGGTGATACCATGTGACCTTTTCTTTTTGCTATTGCTATAGAATATCTAAGCAGGAACCTAGACAGATTGAAAGAGGAGAAAGAATTCAGATTTCACCCTAGGAGGGCAAATCTTGGGATCACTCACTTAAGTTTTGCAGATGGTCTTTTAATTTTTGCTAGAGGTGATTTGAAATATGCACAAGCAATGCAACAGAAGTTCAAACAATTCACTAAAGCATCTCGATTGCAAGCTAATCTAAGCAAAAGTGAAGCATATTTTGGAGGTGTATAAGAGATAAATAGGCACCAAATACTGCAGTGCTTAGGCCTTACAAGTTGAGAACTCCCATTCAAATATCTAGGAATTTCTTTATCTACAAAGAAGCTGAGTTCAGTGCAATGACAACCACTGATTGAGAAAATGACTAAAAGAATTACTTCTTGGAAAGCTAAAACTTTTTCCTATGCAGGCAGATTGCAGCTAGTTCAGAGTGTTCTATTTGGGGTACAAGCATTCTGGGCACAACTATTTATCCTACCAGCTAAGGTGATTAAAGTGGCAGAAAGGATATGTAGATCATATGTTTGGTCTGGGACAAATGATATTACAAAAGGGCTTTGATAACATAGGATAAAGTATGTTTACTAAGGTCAGGTGGTGGAATCAACATAATCAATTTGAAGTTGTGGAAAAAGGCAGCTATTGCAAAAACATGCTGGGATTTAGCTCATAAAAAGGACAAGCTAGATAAGATGGATACATGCTCATTATGTCAAGAATCGGCAAGTGAAGACACTGAAAATTCCTCAACAAGCATGCTGGATAGTAAGGAAAGTGACTGAGTCATATAATATACTTGAAGAGGTGCAGTTCTCATAGAGTTGGAAGAAGAGCGTGATCAAACAAATATATCTGCACCTACTGGAAGATTACAGAAGAATGGAATGGAAGACATTAGTGTTTCAAAATGTAGCAAAATTCATTGTGTTGTTGATGATCTAGGAAAGGCTAATGACCCGTGACAAGTTAGTTAGTTGGAAGGTCAATGTAAACCAGATTGTGTGATGTGTAAAAAAGAAAAGGAAACAATAGATCACCTATTCTGGAATTGTGAATATGCAATCCAAGTGTGGAACAGAATGTGTAGATGGCTTGGAAGACAAAAGTTAGGAAATGGCAACTGGCAACAGATTCTTCAATAGTCCATAAGTGAAGCAAAAGGGAAGTTTGCTTATGCGATGATATTTAAAATAATGTATGCATAAGCTGTTTACCATATATGGATTGAAAAGATAGAAGGGTATTCGAGAAGAAGAGCAGAAATATGGAGCAAATTTCAAAAGATATAGCATATATTGTTAGTGCTAGAGTCACTCCTAGGAACAAATGTGTATAGTTTATGTTTCTAGGAAGATTAGTATAAGAAGTAAATAAAAGATTAGAAAGTTGTGTTAGCTTTGCTTTGTTAGGTAATTACTATCTGGTGATTAATAAAAAGAAGTTAGTTACCAAAAAAATTGATTCACTTTCCATTTAAAAATAGTGTAATTCCCTGTTTCATGCCTTGAATATAGTCGAGTACAATAATCTGTTCAGCTATAATCCCATATTTCACGCCATGAATACAGTTGAATACACTCGAATACAATAACTGATTAGCTGAACTTCCATGATTTACGCCTATTTTTGCTAATGCATTCATAAATACAGTAGCTTAAATACATCTTATACATCTTATAACAACAGAAGATATATCTACAATCCTTAATATAGCAAATGATATCTATAAATAGCCAATTACCACTAAAAGATAGTGCTTTATGAAAATTTCTCTTGTTTCTTTCTTATTAGATGAACATTAGAATCACTTAACTAACACATTAGTCCTATTTAATGTGAAGATTGTTATATAGTTAAATAATAATGTAAAAAATATAATGTCACGACCCGGATTCTCCTACCATTGGGATCGTGATGGCGCATACTCGTGGTAGCTAGGCAAGACAATTTACTTACCACCTTTACGTTTACATAACCATTATGTTCTCCTATTTAATGACAAGAATATTAACAATAACTTTTATTGCGGAAGTCTTTTTAATAAAAACAAAATAATAGTGTGAATTACTCGACAATAAATCCTCTACCCAAGATGTGGAGTCACAAACTCACGAACTACTAAGAATAACTACACATAATGGTCTGAAAGAAATAAATAATAATCGTCTGCCTCGAAACAATGAGACTACAGCAATAATGAAAGCAATAAGAAGAGACGTCGGGCCGGCGGACGCCTGCAAGCTACCTCAGTCTCGGAAGTATAATAATCCTGCTAGTGAACTAATGCTGCTGCTCCTGCTCAAAACCTGGACTGTGCAAAAACGTACAGAAGTGTAGTATCAGCACAATCCGACCCCATGTGCTGGTAAGTGCCTGGCCTATACCGACGAAGTAGTGACAAGCCTAGGACCGGACACTCACATAAACCCGTGCAATTCTATATATGTATATACCACAAAATAACAGAAATAATGAGCAACACAAATAGCAAGGGAGGAAACATGATAGGGGAGTACGGTCGAATATACATAATTAATCAGTAAGGTAAAAACAGAGTGCAGCAAAACAGTTATCCCAAAACAAGAAAATTAAATGGTTGCACGGCATCACCCTTCGTGCTTTTACGCTCATCCTCACCAAATAATCAATTAAAAGTTCACGACATCACCCTTCGTGCTTTTACTCTCATCCTCACATTCATGGCACGGCATGATCCTTCGTGCATGATTTAAGTAACAATGGCATAGAATGATCCTTCGTGCATAAATGGTAAAACATGGCACGAAATGATCCTTCATGCATAAATAGTAAAAAATGGCACGGAATGATCCTTCGTGCGAATATAATTAAAAAATGGCACGGCATCACCCTTCGTGCATTATCACTCTTCCTCACCCAAATAACAGTCATAGTCAACAGGCAAGAAGAATGAAACAAATAACAACAACCGTCCCAGCAAGGGAGTAACAACAGTCCTAACAATATCCCGGTAAGGGAACAATAACACCAATACAACAAAGTCCCGGCAAGGGAATAATGATATAACTTAGGAAAGTTCCACATTATCTCACAACATGTATCAACAATTGACTCACGGTCATGCTAGACTCCGGTGTATAGATGCTCATCACCACGTCTATACACCGCACTCGATCATTTAGCAATTAGCAAATTATTATACTTTCTCATATTCCCTCAAGCTAGGATAGATCAAACACTTACCTCAAAGCCTTGAAGTCCAATTAACCTTCAACTATCGTTTTACCTCGTAACTCAACCTCCAACTCGCTCAAATCTAATCACAATTGGTGCAATTACTTTAATAAACACTATATGAATTGGTTTGAATGCATAAAAATGGCTTTCCCAAAGTTTTAATCAAAATTTTCCAAAATGCCCCGGGCCCATGTGGTCGAAACTCGGGGTTCAGACCAAAATCCGGTCATTCATTCCCTCACGAGTTCAATTATATGATTTGTTTTAAAATCGGACCTCAAATCGAGGTCCAACTCCCCAATTTATAAAAAACCTAGGTTCTACCCTAAAACATCAATTTCAACCATAAAAACCTTTGATTTCTCATGTAAAACATGTTTAATGATGTTAGAAATTGAAAGAGTTGAGTGAAAATTGACTTACAAGTGATTTGAAGTGATATTGCTCTTGAAAAATTGCCTATGGGGTTTTGGGTTTTGAAAGAATGGTGAAAAGGGGGTCTAAAATCGTTTAAGTATAAAATTGTACAGGTGCGGATATGGGAATTGCGAACTTTTGTTCGCAATTGCAAACATGAAAGGCCAGCCCTAAGACTTCGCAATTGCGAGGTCTTTGTTCGCATTTGTGAACTTAAGCAAAGCCTGGGTTTTTCGCTTTTGCGATGATTTGTTCGCATTTGTGAACATAGGCCAATTCTGGGTCTCTTCGCATTTGCGAAGGATTTGTTCGCAATTGCGAACATAGGCCAATTCTGGGTCTCTGCGCATTTGCGAGTGATTCTTCGCATTTGCGAAGATAGCAGCTGGGAAAAATACCAGCTGTAGTTATTTTAAAAATTTTGCTCTCACAGCCTATCAAATCTTCACCCGAGCCATCGGGGCTGCAAACCAAACATGCACACAACCTCAAAAACATACCACGAACTTGCTCGCGCGATCAAATCGCCAATATAACATCGTTGTCATAGAATCAAGCCTCAAATTTATGATTTCTTCTCTTAAATATCATAAACTTTCAAACTTGGAACTCATAGTTCAAAACACGTCAAACGATGTTCAATTTCCGTCAAACTTTGCAGGAAGTGCTTAAATAATATATAAGACTTGTACCGGGCATCGGAACCAAAATACGAGCCCGATACTATGGTCTTTTAATCAATTTTCATTTCCATTTTCCTTAATAGTTTCAGAAAAACAATCTAACAGAATAATTCATATCTCGGGCTCTAGGCCTCGGAATTCGACTCCGGGCACATGCCCGAATCCCATATTTTTCCACGGACCTTCTGGGACCATTTGATCTTAGGTCCGGGTCCGTTTACCAAAAATGTTGACCAAAGTCAACTATATCAATATTAATATCAAAATTCTTCAATTTTTTCACAAAATTCACATATTCTAACACAAAAACTTTCCGGCTACGCGCTCGGACTACGCACGTAAATCGAGGCAATATAAAATAAGATTTTCAAGGCCTCGGAAGCACATAAAAAATGAGAAAAACAGGTGATGACCCTTTGGGTCGTCACATCATCCACCTCTAAAACAACCTTTCGTCCTCTAACGGACAAGAGAAGGAAGTACCTGAGTCGGGGAGCAAATATGGGTAACGGCTCCGCATATCAGACTCAGACTCCCAGGTCGATGCCTTAAGAGGCTGATTGTCACAACCCAAATCCTGTCGTGATGGCGCCCAACAATCAAGCTAGGCCAGCCAGACCAACCATTTCTGATTACATCGAATACCAATCCCAAATGGACAACCCAAGAGGAATATATGAGTTTAAGAACTCCAATAATAATAATAATAATCAAAATACCGACACTCCCAAAGATCCGAAGTCACAAGTCTAGTGCCTCTAACAAAACCCAACAGGAATAGAGAGTACTGTATAGAAATACTCAAGTCTGAATACAAAATACAAATAACAACTGGAAAGGAGAGGAGAAGCTAGGTTCTGCGAACGTAGGCAGCTACCGCAGCAACTCGATATGACACTGCAAACGCTGGAAATGCCTGTCTACTGCTCCCGAGTACCCGAGTCTACACACAAAAGGTGCAGGGAGTAGGGGTGAGTACTAAGTACTCAGTGAGTAATAAATATATACAAGTAGCTGAAAATAAGAAATCCACAGAATACCACAATATGAAGCTACACTACAGTCCGAATCTCCTACGAACTAGCATCAACAGTACAATTCAGCTACCACAGAGTAATTTAACAAATAAGGATGCAATGCAATACACATAACCGCTACGGCGTGTAGCCCGATCCAATTTAACGTCGACGGCGCTCACTGGGGGTGTGTACAGACTCCGGAGGGGCTCCTACGGCCCAAGCGCAATACTGCTGCGGCGTGCAGCCCGATCCTCATATCAACCACTGCGGCGTGCAGCCCGATCCCATGCTCAGGTCCACAATAAGCAAATAAGTCACAAAACAGTTCATTTTTTCTTAATTCCAGTTCCCAATTCATAATTTATGAAAAATAATTTAACTTTATTAAATTTGCAAAAGCCAGTGACTTAGCATTTCAAAAGTGTGAATTTAATTTCCAGGATTAAGATCAGTGATTTAAGCAAATATAGCTATCACATAATTATTATCCTCTAAGGACACTTCAGGTCGGCACAAGGCCCCAAACAAGGCTTACAGCCCACAAATATATCAAATACAGTGTATTTCCAACACTAACAACATATTTCAGTACCGGGATGGACCACGTCTCAATCCCTAGTCACAATCAATCCCGCACCTGCCACGGTGTGCGAGCCATGCCCTACTAGTGTCACAATGTGCTAAGCCGGGGTTTCGAACCCTCAGGCTACCATATACACAAACTACTCACCTCTAGCCGGTCGTAGACTCGTCCGCGATGCCTTTTCCTTTGAATTTAGCTCCCTCGTGCGTAGAATCTAGTCAAATCACAATAATTATATCAAATACGGGTCAAAGAACCATAACCCATTTCAATTTACATGAAATTCGCATAAATACACTAAGTTGGTAAAACCCGACCCCGAGCCCACTACCAACGCGACCCTCATCTCGCCACGAGTCCGTGCACATAAAATTTATCAAAATCGGAGTTCAAATGGCCTCCCAAAACTCAAAATACCGTTTTCACTATCTAGGCCACAATTCTTTAAGATTTCAACCCAATTTCATGAAGATTGATTTTAATTCTACCATAAAATGATGTTTTTGAGTCAAGAATCTTACCTCCGATGAATTCCCGATGATTTCCCAGTGATTTCCTCGAGTTTTCTTCTCTCTAGGGCTCAAAATTGTGTTTTTGGGGTATAAACCCGCGACCCATCTGTTCTGTGATTTTATTCACTGCCAGAGCAATTTGCTCTACGCGTTCGCGTGAGCTCCCACGCGTTCGCGATGCCCAGTTCCCTCTTACTCTTCGCGAACGCGACGCCTACCACGCGTTCGCGATGCTCAATTCCAGCTACCCTTCGCGAACGCGACACCAACCACGCGTTCGCGATGCTCAAACTCCCAGCCGCCCAAATTCCTTCTACGCGTTCGCGACTCCCAGTCACGCGAAAGCGATAGTCCACTCCAGCTGACCTACGCGAACGCGACCTCATGAACGCGATCGCGAAGCATAAGGTTCCTGGCCTACGCGAACGCGACGCACCTGATCGCGAACGCGATGCATGATCCGCCTGGCCTTCGCGAACGTGGCCCATGCCATGCGAACGCGAAGGCTTAAATGCCTGGACAGAACCTGCAGCTTTTCTGCAGATTTTTGCCAAGTCCAAAAGCCCGGTTGATGGTCCGAAATCATTACGAGGCCCCCGGGACCCCAACGAAAACCACCAATGTACTCCAAAACATGATACGGACTTGTTCCAATCATAAAAACACCATACTAACATCAAAATCACCATATACTCACGAATTCAAGCCTAAGTTTCTTCAAAACTTTCAACACTAACATTCAATCCAAAACCCGATCAAACGATGTCCGAATGACCTGAAAATTTGCAGACATATCCAAAATCACCTAACGAAGCTACAAAAATTGTCGGAATTCCATTCCGACCCCCGGATCAAAATATCACCTACCATCCGGTTTTCGCCAAAATGAACCTTCGCCAATTCAAGCCTAAAACTATACCGGACCTCCGAATTCAATTCCGATTGCTCTCCTAAGTCATAAATGATCCCCCGAAACTAGTTGAATCATCGGAATCCGGTTCCGAGCACTCTAACTCAATAGTCAACTCTAGGTTGACTTCCCATATTCAAGCTTCCTTCAAACATACTATTTGCTTCATTTTCAATTCAAATCACTCCTAACTCACCCGATATACTCTAATACATATATAAAATCATAAGATATGTAAATGCAAGGTAACAGGGTGGTAATTCCCGTAACGACGGGCCGGGTCGTTACATTCTCCCCAACTTAAACAAACGCTCGTCCGCGAGCGGGTTAAGAAACATACCTGGAGCATCAAACAAGTGAGGATATCTGCTCCACATCTCCTGCTCGGTCTCCCAAGTTGCTTCCTCCACGGGACGACCTCTCCACTGTACTTTCACTGAAGCTATGTCCTTGGATCTCAGCTTACGAACCTGTCGACCCAAAATGGCTACTGGTTCCACATCATAAGTCAAGTCTTCATCTAGCTGTATCGTGCTGAAGTCCAACACATGAGACGGGTCTCCGACATACTTCCGGAGCATAGATACATGGAACACCGGGTGAACTCCCGACAAACCGGGTGGCAAAGCAAGCATATAAGCCACCTCCCCAACTTTCCTAAGCACCTCAAAAGGTCCAATAAACCTTGGGCTCAACTTCCCTTTCTTTCCAAACCTCATAACACCCTTCGTAGGCGAAACTTTCAGCAACACCTTCTCACCTACTGAATAAGACACATCTCGGACCTTCCGGTCTGCATAACTCTTCTGACGCGACTGAGCTGTGCGAAGTCTCTCCTGAATCACCTTCACCTTGTCTAAGACATCTTGGACTAACTCTATCCCCAACAACCTAGCCTCGCCGGGCTCGAACCAACCAACTGGAGACCTACACCGTATCCCATATAAAGCTTCATACGGTGCCATCTGAATACTGGACCGATAGCTATTATTATAAGCAAACTCCGCCAAAGGCAAATAATCAGCCCACGAACCACCGAAATCAATGACACAAGCACGCAACATGTCCTCTAATATCTGAATAGTGCGCTTAGACTGCCCATCCGTCTGTGGATGAAATGTTGTGCTCAGCTCTACATGTGAACCCAACTCTCGTTGAAATGTCCTCCAGAACGGAGAAGTGAACTGAGTACCTCTGTCTGATATAATAGAAATGGGAACTCCATGCAATCTCACAATCTCACGAATGAATATCTCTCCCAACCGCTCTGAGGAATAAGTAGTACACACTGGGATGAAGTGAGCTGACTTGGTCAACCTATCCACCACCACCCAAACTGAATCAAACTTCCTCGCCGTCCGAGGGAGTCCACTAACAAAGTCCATAGTAATCCTTTCCCACTTCCACTCAGGAATATCAATACGCTGGAATACACCACCAGGTCTCTGATGCTCATACTTGACCTGCTGACAGTTTAGACACCGAGCCACATGGCTCACAATATCTTTCTTCATCTTTCTCCACCAGTAATGCTGCTTCAATCCTGGTACATCTTCGCGGCTCCTAAGTGAATAGAATACCGCGAGATGTGGGCTTCCTCCAGTATCAACTCATGAAGGCCATCAACATTGGGCACGCATATCCGGCCCTGCATCCGCAATACACCATCACTATCAATAGTGACATCTCCGGCATCATCATGCTGTACTCTGTCCTTAAGGACAAGTAAGTGTGGATCATCATACTGGCGCTCTCGAATACGATCATATAAAGAAGAACGAGCTACTACACAAGCCATCACCCGACTGGGCTCAGAAATATCCAGCCTCACCATCTGATTAGCTAACGCCTGAACATCAACTGCAAGGGGTCTCTCCCCAACTGGAATATACGCCAAACTGCCCATACTAATAGCCTTCCGGCTCAATGCATCAGCCACTACATTGGCTTTCCCGGGATGATACAAGATATTAATATCATAGTCTTTAAGCAATTCAAGCCATCTCCACTGCCTCAAATTTAGATCTTTCTGCTTAAACAAATGTTGAAGGCTGCGGTGGTCCGTATATACATCACAAGATACACCATATAGGTAATGCCTCCAAATCTTCAAGGCATGAACAATAGCAGCTAACTCCAAATCATGAACGAGGTAGTTCTTCTCGTGGGGCTTTAGCTGACGAGAAGCATATGCAATAACTCTACCCTCCTGCATCAACACACAACCGAGCCCAACTCTAGAAGCATCACAATACACCGTATATGACCCTGAGGCTGATGGTAACACAAGTACTGGAGCGGTGGTCAAAGCGTCTTTGAGCTTCTGGAAGCTTTCCTCACAGTCATCAGACCACACAAATGGAGCATTCTTCTGTGTCAACTTAGTCAACAGTGAAGCAATAGATGAGAAACCCTGAACAAACCGGCGATAATAGCCTGCCAAGCCGAGAAAACTCCGAATCTCTATAGCTGAGGAAGGTCTGGGCCAATTCTGCAATGCCTCAACCTTCTGTGGATCAACTCGAATACCATCACTAGACACTACATGTCCCAGAAAACTCACATTATCAAGCCAGAACTCACACTTAGTGAATTTCGCATAGATCTTCTCTTCTCTCAACCTCTGCAATACCACCCTCAAGTGCTGTGCATGCTCCTCCTGGCTGCGTGAATATACCAGAATATCATCAATAAACACAATTACAAAAGAATCAAGGTACGGCCGAAATACGCTATTCATCAAGTGCATAAATGCAGCTGGGGCATTAGTCAACCCGAAAGACATCACCAGGAACTCGTAGTGCCCATATCGCGTCCTGAACGCTATCTTCATAATATCCAAGCCCCTGATCTTCAACTGATGATAGCCCGATCGAAGATCAATCTTAGAAAATACACTAGCTCCCTGGAGCTGATCAAATAGGTCCTCAATACGAGGTAATGGGTACTTATTCTTCATCGTTACCTTGTTCAGCTGCCCGTAATCAATGCACATTCTCATTGTGCCATCTTTCTTCTTCACGAACAACACCGGTGCACCCCATGGTGACACACTCGGACGTATGAAACCCTTATCTAAGAGTTCCTGAAGCTGTTCCTTCAATTCTTTTAACTCTACTGGTGCCATGCGATAGGGAGGAATAGAAATGGGTTGAGTGCCCGGCACCAAGTCAATACCAAAATCAATATCTCTGTCGGGTGGCATGCCCGACAGGTCTGCTGGAAATACATCCGGAAACTCCCTCACAATGGGGACCGAATCAAGACTAGGTGTCTTAGCCTCAACATCTCTAATGAAGGCCAAATAAGATAAACAACCCTTGCCAATCATTCGTTGGGCCTTTATATAAGAAATCACCCTGTCGGACACATAATCGGTCAAGCCACGCCACTCGATCCTCGGATTACCTGGAATAGCTAGTGTGACTGTCTTGGCATGACAGTCCAGAATCGCATGGTAAGGAGATAGCCAATCCATGCCTAGAATTACAATGAAATCTACCATGCCCAGTAGTAATAGATCAACTCGGGTCTCCAGACCCCCAATAGTAATGAGACAGAATCGATATACCTAATCCACAACAACAGTATCCCCCACTGGGGTAGACACATGTACGGGGAAAGCAAGAATACCACGGGTCATACCCAAATGATGTGCAAAATAAGTAGAGACATAAGAATAGGTGGATCCGGGATCAAATAAGACAGAAGCATCCCTGTGGCAGACTGAGATAATACCTGAAATAACCGCATCTGAAGCACTAGCATCCTTCCTATCCGGAAGAGCATAGAAACGAGCCTGGCCTCCACCAGTACGTTCCTCACCCCTAGGGCGACCACTGGATACCTAGCCACCAGTCCTAGCCGACTGTACTGGCGCCGAAGACACAGGAGTAGAAGACGAGGGCTGATCCCTCCGCTGACACTGCTTACGAAGCCACTAAGGACACTCTCTCCTGATATGACCCAAATCATCGCACTCAAAACAACGGCCTGAAGATGGAAGAAGGGGCTGCTGAGGACCCCTCGCTACAGATGAACCCTGTGCTGAGGAAACAGGAGCAGAGCTCTGAGCTGGAAGAGCACTCAGTGCAGGCTGACTCTGCTGACGGCTCTGCTGACCCTGATAACCCTGCTGGCCCTGACGACCATGATCTGATGAAACCCCACTGGACTCTGCACGTCCAGACTGATGAGACCTGAAAGCATGACCCCTGCTATACTGGGGTTGGCCCCTAGACGGAGCACCACTGAAACTACCAGAACCACGAGGCCTCTTAGCCTCTCTCTCCTCCGCTCTCTGCGGCGATCTGTCTCAATGTGACGGGCAGCATCAACCACCTCCTCAAAGGTAACTGCCGAAACTCTCTCCCTGGTCATAAAAATGCGGATGGGATAAATAAGGCCATCGAAAAATCTCCGAATCCTCTCTCTGTCTGTAGGAACCATCCACATGGCATGACGAGCCAGCTGTGTGAATCTCATCTCATACTGAGTAAC